>KN883737.1:24522-40043 GCA_000934455.1 Apostichopus parvimensis
GAAATTTGCGACAACAACAGAAGACTGAAAAATAGTCTGGCCCTATGAGTGTAAATCTCTTGTTTCTCAATAGAATGATGACAATTAATTGACATGTAATGGTAGTACTCGGCATTGATATAGACATAGAAACACCTATCACCAAGTGTACGAAAGATCCAATATGTTGGTGGGCATTTGAAATAGTTCTTTAACAGTTTATCTGCTGAACGTTATACTAGAACAGTGGGCTTACTGATACACTAAAGGCCTAACAGTTTGCTCACTGACACACCGTAGGCCTAACTCTGTCTGGGGCGTCTTTGGTACACTGGTTCTCTATATAATAACAAACTAATCCTAGGCAAAATCCCAACTGTTTGTTTTAGTCTGAAACCTGAATATGAGGACGCACGTTTTTTACATAAATTGCTGTTACACGGCTGAGCTAGTCTACTGACGTCCCGCCCTCTCAAACTCTTATAATGAAACGTATGGCACTGAATTCAACTGCAAGAAATCATCTAATGAATACCACTGACAAACTTACTCTTTCTTCAGAAAATAGAAGCTTGTTCTGAATAAGGAGAATTCAGCCTGGGAAATTTATGCCAATACAAGATGAATACACCTCCTTTACAACTACGAAAAAGAAGAGCATTTATTGGCACACAATTGTTCCCTAGACCTTAAGATAAACCTAACTAAACAATTTGATTTCTATTTCATTTCTGAGAAAGGACTCCCCGACACCCCTATATGAGAACCGGCTTCAACGTCACCAGGGAAACGCACATTCATTACAAAACCTGTTGAGTCACTAGTGTTTTTTACATACGAGTTTTTTGTTGTTGTTATTTTGCAGAGCCTCAGCTGTTAATTTATGACCATGAATTTAAAAGTAATTATTAAACTTGTTCATCGCTTCCCTTTACTTGTGATACTGTGATGAAACATACAAGTAAATATGGAGGGATGGATGTTCCTCACTTTTATTTCTATAGACTCGAGCATGTTGTATACACCGATTAAACACACACTACGAAACTACAATACGCGTTGTAGGGCCAACTGTCATATATAAACGAACACTGCACAGTAGCCTGCGTGTACCTTCCTTGTCTACTTGTATTTTGTAACGAAGTCTGCTACCAGATACCGTGCGTGGTAGCATAGCACCGATTAAACACATACTCCCTATGCACTAAAAAATTACATTACCGAACAGTGCTGTAATAAATATAAACTGCATCGTACTTTCGCTATATACGTGTATGCTGTAACGTCTGATACCAAGCACAGTACATGGGGGCATTAGCGTACACAGTATCGTCAGACAGTGGCCACAACGCAGATGGGACGTACACGCAATGTATAGAGTAAAGAAATAACATCACATTACTGTACATTTGCTTTTATCTTTGGGAAACGTCAAAACTGTTAAAATCTTCCTTTAGACGAGTTACATGTGTATAAATTTCAGAACGACAATGTACATATACATATATGCATATATGCCCACATACCTATTGTACAACGTGGGTATGTACTTGGTCCTCTCCACTCTCCCTGTCTGCATGTACGTTGCTCTTCATTAACATTTTCAAGGACGAAACCTTCTTCCACACAATGAAATGTTGCCAGGGTGGAATGCGGGTAATGAGAACCATCACTTTCTACACTATAAGTAACTGCCAGGTTATCTGGATGGTTCACCAAGGGAGGGCATGGATCTGAAAATCGAGAATCCGTAAATAGATATTCCAAAATATATTCCATACAACAGCAATTTAATGTAACATATCTAAGCAAGTTTACTTCCTAATGTATTTTATAATCAAGTTCCCATTATTTGTTTCAAAAGCATGGCTTACTTCATACCTTTTATTGTATTTGGATAAATGAGCAAGACACATGGTGATTATTATTATTGAGAACTTGGCCAACTGAGAACGGAAGGTCGCATTCGGTTCATGAAAAGATACATCTTATGTCATCATAACACATGACATGATAGTGGTTAACACTCTCGCTAAAATGTTGATCGCTACTATCAGTTGGCACAATGAGAAAACTTGAACATACAATTTACAACGCTGCCATTTGACTTTGAAACCAATGCATATCTTGCCGATGCCTATTTTATTCAATTTATCTTTTAGCGGTGATGACATGTTCAACATATTTAAGATCAACAACGGTTTATGCAGTGAGAGGACAATTCAGCAAGTCGTTTTTCTTCTGCGTTTATTCGAAACCCATTTGAGAACCAGATGGCTTGAACATGTAAAGAAAAAAGAACAGTTGGTGACACACAAAGATTTTTCCTAGTACCACTACATATTATCGGCATAGCAATCATGGGCTGTATATTAATTTACCTGCGTACACACACCACCGAAAGAAATATATACACAAATATTATCTGTATGTTACGACTGTGATTAAGAAAAGAAGCTATTATTAGTCTTACCACTAACACATGAAGGAACTTCATGATCCCACTGTCCATTCCTACACATAGACGTATTCACAACTACGCCGTCAATGAGGTGTGTTCCTGATTCACATACCGCCTGGCGTCTACCACCGTGCTGTGGGTTTGTAGTACGTTGATTGTTGTGGTCATAGTAAACAAACAGGCCATTTGAAAATTCCTCCCTACTGCAGGATACTAGAGATAAAAATCATTTGCACATATTACATTGTTTAATACGCTCACCATCAAAATTTGGTCTAATTGGCAGCTAGACGTGTTTTCATTGTTTACTGACTGTGTAGTGCACTTCTCGGGAACAAATAAAAGCAGATTACCCCATACAGTCAAGCAAACCATGTACAGACATTCCGTGCCACAAATTAAGTAACTATACTACGTAATGCTACATGTGTAAAAATTATCAAACTTACAATTCACAAGAAATACCAAAGACGCTATTATTCAGACTAGTCAAGAACAATTATGAGTATTATTATAATGTTGTTGCCTACTCATTGGAATAAGTTAGACAATCACAGTGGCAAATATATCAACATACCTCTTTCACACAGTAAGTCGAATCCTTGCCATTCTCCTAATGAGCAAGTTTTTCTGCCTCCACGGGTCGGCGTCTCAAGGAAACCGAATTCATTGCAAGTTACTATAGCAACAGTTCCTGGAAGGTGAATGATGTCTGCATTATTCCCTTCTTCAATGCTGACATCAATATTCCATTCATTACTCTGCAAGTCCATTTTATTGCAAGACTCTAAGGAAAAGAAAGCATACACAGAAACTAAAACATAAACATAAACTAAGAGTAGACCTATCGATAAACAAAGAAAGTAAATGATTGGGGCAGAGTGTGAGTGTGGTCGATAACAATTAACATTTACAACCGATTAAAGACAAAATTTGTTTATTCCTCACTTTCAACACATTCCGGTAGAGCAGTTGTCAAGCTTCCCAAATCACAAACAGAATCTTCCATTTATGTGGCTCGGTAACCCACATTACAAGCTACGTTTCTAGTTGTTCAATTGCAATTCAATTTCTTCGGGTTTTTTTTAAATTAAAATAGAAAGAATATATGCCTATATGAACTTTCATGTCATTTGGTTTCCTCTGTTTATATCTCAGCGTTAACTGGTGGGTCACTAGTGTTATTTACACACGTTTTTTGTTATTCTGCCGAGCCGTAGCTGTAAAGTTGCAATCATGAATGAAAATCGTTTTTTATTAAACTTGTTCATCTCTTCACTTTTCATATGAAACATACAAGTAAATATAGGTGAACGGATGTTCCTCATTTATAACACCATAGACTCGAGGATGTTGTGTACCTCTGAATTACAATTATGCCATTTTGCCTTTAGGTTAGGAAGAAACAGTTGCGAACAGACTGGCGTCTTATCAAATTATTAAGTCCATTCCAGAGGAGGGCTGTTTTATATATTGGTTGTATTCACCTTAATAATTCAGCGACGGGATGATAGAATGATAGATAAGTCAAACATCATCTTAGTGCTGAAATTAAACTTGAAAGAGGGAAGGGGTAATTTATACGGCACGAGGTACCATGGGAGCCATAGGCGGATATGCAACAATGAGATCATGAGATGATATTTCTATGACATTTTGTATGATACTTCATAACATTATAATGGTGGTCACATCATGAAACAGCCATGCTACTGCTACTGATTCCATCATTTTCGTGGAACTACAAAGGTCATGTGATATGCGATATATGATATCCCTGTTATGGGTAGCGAGCCTTTCATGGACTTATAAATTGAAAGTTTCCATACAAGGTTTATTTTCAAAATGATAAGTATCATTACCTTCTTCACAATACGGCGGTGCCTGGATCCACTGTCCACTAGTACATGTTGTTCGTTGAGGATATCGTAGTTGAAATCCTTCATTGCATGAGAATGTGATCTCATCTCCCTCACGTGATACTCTGTTGACTTCTCCATGATGAACATTACCATCTTGTATGTTCACATCAGAACAGGAAACTAGAAAAATAAGAAAATATTCAAATATCAAATATCTTGCAAATGAAAAATGTAAAAAAAGTCATCATTGTCAAAGTCCAATAGATATGTATATAGTTGTAACCTATACAGTGTATACAGTGTTGAAACAGACACCTTGAAATATGGAGGTTTGTACTTACGTACAACACAGTCGGGTTCAGATCCGGACCAAATCCCTCTTAGACAGGTACGATTTTTGTTTCCTATTAAGGTGTACCCATCATCACATCGATAAGTCGCTATTGCTCCTTCTATCCGTCTTTCTTCGTAGTATGCCACGACACCATTAGTAGGAAATGCCAAGAAACTGCAGTGATGGGTTTCGGCCAGGACTGGAGCTGAATCGGATAACTCACGACACACAGGTTCAGAACCACTCCACGTTTTGTCACTTTGACAGGTTCTGTTGCTATTGCCCACCAAAGTGTGGTCTCTGTTACATCTGTACTGGGCGACTGCATCGATATAATGTTGTGAAGGGGTAACAGTAACATAACCTTCTACTGGAGATTGAAGCAATGGACAGGCTGTGTAGTTGTAAAACATGAAAGAAAGTTAATAAACCCCCATAGGATTTATTTTATGTTTCTCTCCCTTGTATCGTTTATCGTTATGGTAAATTCGAGATCTAGTTGCTAAAGTAAAACACCCACGATTTTTCTACCATTGTGTCTAACCACATAATAGTTGTGTACAGAGAGATCTGCTTTAAGTTTTTTAGCTTTCATAAATGCTTTCACACGTAGTTCATAGCTTCTTTTACGTTCAGCTAGAAGCCTACCAATTCCGCATACCCATATTTATTCAAGAATTCTGTATTAGGAAAGAATGCTGCAAGACTATACATACCACGTGATTATCAACAGCTATACATTTAATCCACTTACTTTATCTGTCTTCTGTTGTTAATATTACCTTTTTTCAAACAGCTGAGTCCACACAGTCCATCACAGACACACTCCCTGTTCTCTTTTCTGCAGGTGCCACCATCTCCACAAGCTCTCTCGCAAGATCTTCCCGCTGCAGCAGTATTACGAAGTCCACACTCCTGTCCTGTGTGTGATCATTCAAAACCCTAGTTCCATTTTGACTTGCCTCTTTATCCTTAAATAATTCTCTTTGTGAAAAATCAAAATAAACTTTATTGCACTGCTTTTTAGTCGATGACTTATCTTACAATACGGCCTTTCTACGTCTTATAAATAAAGTAACGAAAGCAAAGACCATAAAAAAAGTCTTCACGTTGTAAAAAGACCTATGCCTGCTGTTTGTTTCCAGCGATAAAATAAATGTGTTAACCTAACCTTGTCATGTTGTTTAATATGGTTCACCTCTCAATTGACACTAGCTTGTCGCGTACAAAACTATGTTTGTTGATACTATGTGTTTTGGCATTGAATTAAACGTCAAGGTAAGTCATGCATCTTTGTAGACATATATTGTCCGTGCCGTTCATAGAATCAAGGCAAAGCGTTGGTTTAAACTTTTATACTCTAATCCATGTTCGAACATTTTGGACAATTCGTAATTTCTTTGTTAGCTGTTGTTAACCCAGTTTTTAATGCTTAAAAGCGTTCATTGCATGGGATGTTAAATAACCGATACACCAAACTGACATGAAGTTAGTTTACCTGTGACAAACACATACCGCATACTAACCCTGCGTTATCGAGTGATGTATAATAAAAACATGTTATTGTGTCTGTATGGAGGCTACATTTGCTGAATAATAACTATGTCCTTGATTATATGTCTTGGAGATAACCCTTTCTAATTGACAAATTAGAATGAAATTACGTGAAGTGCTAAGGTGTAAGTAGTATCACTCATTCGCGATTTGATTGCACCTTGATCCACTCTACAAATTACCAATTTAAATTGCGATATGTAAATATTAGTCTTAATGAAATCATGCAAAACACAGCCCAAATGTAGATTCTAGTGAGCCTATGGTATCATTTATTAAGACATTTAAGGTATGAAAATAAACAGGTATGGCATAATATGTAAATAAGCCAGTTGGCATGGTTCACTCACCAGTGACAAGGACAGACGTCAGAATACCTAACAAAAGAAGGGTACAAGAGGCGTTTAGAAACATTCTTAATTCACGTGACGTGGCCAGTAGATGTTGTAGTGTCTCAACTTCATCCAGTCACTGTCACTGAGGTAGTGTTCTTACAACAACTTGTTTGAATTGTTTATCGAATCCCAAATGCTGCGGTGTGCCAATTTGCGTCAGAAATATGTCGCAACCGTATTCTATTAGGCATTTAGCAACATGAACTAATGCATAACTAGACAATGGGTTTTCTTCTTCCTGTTCGTAATACTTCGGTTCAACAGCAGTTCTAAACATTGTGTATATCATGTTACCGAAGCATGACGGTCGCTTCCTATTAACTGATCTAGGGTTACTCATGACTCAATAACCAGGGGCGTCGCCAGAGCACTATACATGAGGGCAGTGGCGTCAATCCCAATAAACATAAATAAATGAACATGAATAAAACTAAAGGAGTGTGCCCGTAGCGCACACCGCGAGCGCCTTGGTGCAAAGACTTTTTCGGGTGGGGTCCAGGGTCCGCTTTAGGTCTCTGATGGGGTCCAGGGGCGAGGCACAGGTGTGGCCAGGGGGACTCACATCTAGAAATTTTCAAATTTGCTTCTGTTTGGTCCCCGAATTAATATGTCAGTCATAAATATATGTTAACAATATTCACATCTGACAAGTGAATTAAGAAAGACTTATCTATTTAACATCCGGGTGTTACTTACAGCATTAATCATGATTAATAAATTGAAACTTAAACCCAAACGGAAACATTCTTAAACTTTGCACACAAGAATCAAATGATACTGTTATTAAGATGTCTACGACATGAATACACATGGTATCAGAAGTACTTGTGAAAAGCAATGTTGGGTATATTCACTGGTCAAATTAGGTACAGCACTTGGCACATTCACGTTATCGGAAACATACAAACCTATGAAATCAAGAAACATTATCTAACGTCCAAATGTTACATAGCTTTGCCTTTGTGTGCGTATATACCAGACCCTTATTATGAGATTGTTTTTAGTGACTGGGCCATTTCCTTAAAGGGACCATCACGACACTACCTAAGCGCCATCGACAACCCCCCCCCCCCCCTTCTTTCGTCTTTCTATCTCTCCCTCCCTCTCTTCGGTGGCGTCCCTAGAAATATGGCATCCGGGGGGATCCTTCCTTTGTTACTTAGTGCAAGGGATGGTGTCCGGGGGAAGTTGTACCCCTTCCCCTTTGAAAAAACGTTTGTTATGTAAGGTGGCTAAGATGGAAAATGGTGCTATCTTTGGCGTTGAATTGATTATATGTTAAGGAATTCTCATTCTTATTTTTCCTATTGTTTGTTCAAAATATGATTTTTCTTTTTAAACACAATTTAGACTGGCAAAAATCAAGACAATGATTTACAAAATGATTTACAATATAGCTGGCCGCCATTAGCAAGCCCATCAATAATTATTTATTGTATTTCAGTTTTTTGGTGGTTGTGGCATGGTAACCCCCTGACTGGTACCCGGGAGGACCGTCCCTCCCTCCCTTATTACGCCACTACCTCTCTTTTCTCTCTTCTCATTATTATTAATTCCGTTTTTGCCTTCTTTTTTGCCTTGTTTTCCTCTCCTGTCCTCCTCTTTCTCTTTTTTCGTTCCTTCATTTTGGCGACTGGGTGAATGGGTGTCACCCCCCCCCCCACACACACAAACCCACCCAAGTTATATCACGGATCATTAACTACTTCACAAAGTAAGAGAAAGTAAAAGCATTTTACCAGTAACCATCGGTCAATAAAATACCAACATGTTTTTAAAATGCATATAATAGTATAATTCTTAATCTTTCCTAATATAGAGATAGACAACAAACTAGGAAATGAACATTTTGCAACCGCTAAAACAGTATTAACTAGAGAAGACTTTTCGCATTTCTATAGTAGATATTCGGGGTTCTTATTGCAAACAAGGGCCATTTAAACCGTTTTCACAGCAATAGGTAGGTAGAAGACACACACATTCATCATATCCGACTCTCCGTGTATATTATCTACAATTCAGTGGGAATTAATGGCGGCTGCAACCCGTGCGGTTATAATGTTATAATGGCAAAATATGTCGTTGTATTTTTGCTTTGTTAAAATTACATTATCTTTGTTTTATCTTGAGCTGCGATACCAAAATTCATATGTTGTCACCGAATAATATACTATCAAGTTTTACTTTGCTTATAATACATAAACCTGCCAACACTGAGATATATTTGTTGATCTATAGCGGTAGCTCATTTTGTGGCAAATACATTGAGAGTTACAGTATTTCATACAAAAAAAAGATTTAGTTGAAAATGAATCCCCTTGCTATGTGGTATTGGCGCATACTCATCAACATCATGCAGTCTATAGTGCATAATTTATACCACAAATGAATCGTTGCACAGTAATAAAAACTGAATCCTTTCTATTGTTTTACCATTCATGTTTATACCACATTGGTCATAGTACATACATGGACATCATTTATCTTTTAACAGTAATATTTGAATGATAAACACTGATATACGCTACTGTTAACACTAACACAAACTAATATACAGCTATATTCACGCCAATGGGATGTGCGTGAAAGGCGTTGCCTCCAACACAAACGTACCTGGGTAAGAACAAAGATATTGCCAATATTCACTAACATATTTTTCAAATAATTTTGAAACTAAAATAGGCCTACACTGAAATTAAGGCAGGGGTTGGTAGGTAAAAGTTCCTGAGGCAGCGGCAACAAGTTGTATGTCAGAGATTTAATACTAAGGTTTATTTGCTAATTTATAACACTAACCAAAGTTAAATCAGTGTCGTGTGTACGGATACTACTAGAGGTGTTAATGCAAAACTCACAACATTAAGCAAGAAGAAAAATAAGCTCCATTGGTGTTTGAAAGCCTGATGATTTCACTGAGTCCGTATTGAATAGTATCACCGTCTTTGTCTAAACTATAAATATGACTTACTTTAATGACCAGGCGAACAAAAAGACTTAGATGTTGATAACTCTACGTTTACGGACTAACTATATCGATTAATCTCCTAAACAACCTTCACCTACAATAGGTAAGCGGTGCTCAGATCAACGATAGGATTGTCACATGACTGAGACATCGATGTAGACCTGTTGAAATGATATCTTATCTCCTACCTCTCCTCTTCCCCTGTTGGTTTCTTTCTTTCTTCTCTGCATCCCTTGTCTACTAATCCCCTTACATGTATCTCTTTGTGTTTACCATGCTCATTAACCTGTCTGTATTTTGTACGTGTTTTTGTCCCTTCTGTTACTGTTACTTGTCATTTAGCCTTTGAAGAAGATCCTGCTAGGATCGAAACGTCAGGCCAACTTACTTTTACACATTCTCCTACACAGGCTCTCTAGTGGATAAGCAGTTTGCTAACAGTTTTATTTTATTTTGAAATGATATCTGAAAGAAAGCAGACCATTTAAAGCGTTTGTTGTCTTTCAATTCTCTGGTAAAATAAAATGTTTGAAGGTTTGTTTTTTTAACGGTATGGTTGGTACATGCTTTGCATCGTGACAAAATTGAAATCCTTAATCTACAATACCAATGCACCGTCCTTTGAAATTGAACAAAATATAAATATTTACATCTTCATGTCACTAATACACGCTAATCTAACGCAACCCCTACATAGAACTTAAAGATTACAACAAGTCGACGCGTTGATTAAACCGGGTGGCATGTTTTGCATTATTCAATCCCTGCAAAAAGTGCGAATGTATACGTGTGTTTAATAAGGGATTAGAAAGTGAGAAATCTCATTAACACATCCTAGATTGTGAAAGTCTGAGATTTTGATTGGTATATGTCAATTACTTGATCATTCAAACAATACACAATATCAATAGAATATTCTACTATTCCCTCTATATATGTGAATATATGTTGCGCAACAAATTCTAAGATGTTCATGCGAATTGCTTACATTTTATAACACACGCACTCAAAGTCGTATAAACAAATATAATTAAAGTGATAAAAAAAAACAAGTTTGTAACTAAGCCTTCTTTCTAAAGTTTGAATGCCTAACGGACGGGATAGTCTTGTCATGAGAAATAATTTCCATACAACATCTTTCCTGCTCACACCTCCCACCCACCCCCCCCCCCCCCCCCCCCCCTCATCGTAAATTCGAATTCGTAACAGCTGGTCGAGTCTATATGGGTTTCATGAAAAGTTAAATATCAATATTTGCGTTAATACAAACATAAATTCCATCAAGAAATCAATCTCAAAATTGACAAACCTTTACTCGCTCCTTTACGACACTAAAGCTTGCTACACGCCTGCAAATATATCCGAGTATAAAAGCAGTGCAGGTGATGATAGTAAAATTTAAGTTTCCCTAAATTAATAAAATGTATCACAGAATTGATAATTAAAAGTAACACCATTCGTGTCAAGAATTCTTTGATACATGGATTAATATTTACAATTTCTAGTAAGCGATATGTATTTTGATTGTTTACATTTAAATCGATGCTACGATCTAACTAAACAAATAAAAAAACAAGAAAATAAAAAGAAAATGATACAAAACACACAGCTACGACTGCAGCCCTCAGCTCCCAATTTCACAGTAAAGGTATATGGTGACATTGATTGATGGTGGATCTAAAGTTACCCCCTTCCTCTATCCATATCACTCTAGGTGATGATGAGGATATATGTCGGCGATTAATCGGCTATACAAGACGATAATGGCGGTGACCATTGCCCTTGGTAGTTACACCGTGATTCTTGGTTACTGGATGCGTGATAACCAGGGTAACATTGGACCGTCACCTTTTCATTCAGGATATACGCATGTGGAATTAATCTATTTCCACTTGCTCTCACGTAAGCCCACCTGCCATTTGAAACATTTCCCGGTGCTGGGCATCGGATATCTGTTGCAAACAACGAGTATAGCAGAAAAGTGGAATTAGCAAGTTAGTGGATGACGATTCAAACAGGAAAATATGAAACAGTAAAGACTAAATAATATGAAATAGATTGTAATAGCATTGGGAACTTGGAATATGGGATTGAATGCGGCTGGCTTTAGGCTATACAAAGACTATTCATTACAGATTGCCAATCATGCAAAACATACGATCACGATCAAAGTTATTTTCTGCTAACTTATTGTCTCCTCTTTCTCTCAAATTATGTTTTATGCAAAATGTAAAGTAGTTATGATAGGCTATGCGATAACTTATATAGCCGGCAATGAACACAATGATTACTAGACCCTTCTGAGTCAATTGATTATCCTCATCTGACCGCTTCTCCCTGGCTTACAAACTCGCCTTTTGGAAGTGGTAGATTGAGTGAGACTAATTTGACGGAGTATTGTATACACGCCGTTGGTTGGTTGGTTGAAATATTACTATAAAATATTACTATTAATTAGTTCGTTGGTCATGAGAGCCAACCACAAGCGAACCAAATACATTACTAAGTAAACTATGCATACTGGTGTGCTTGTAGAGCTCGAATATCTGGCATCTAAAATGTCAATGTTCTGAACGGGTTAAATTAAATCATGTTAAATAATATTCCTTTACTTTTGTCTAAACAGACTAACGTTAAGCCTTTCTCTCAACTTACCTTGAAATTTGATTCTGATTGAGTGTCTCTGAGATCCAGCTTCACACGTGTACGTTCCGTCGTTTCCTGAAGTCGGATTACGTAACGGTAAACGTTTTAATTTACCAGTTATGTAAGCTCTCTGTGACGGCTGAGTTGTACTGTTCGTCGTTATAGTAGCACTGTTCCTTATACGACCTCCTGTCCGTAACTGACAGTTTATATAGACCGAACCCACAACGGGATAAACAATGAACGTACCGTCGGGTGAGACTGTTTTTAATATTATATTATCCACACCAACCTTTAACTGAGAGGTTTCTGCCGAGATAAAATACAACTGATATGATTACATGGTAAACGGAGTGTTGATGAGCTGTTACAAATGTGAACTAATTCTCTTCTTTAGAATTCATTGTCTATATGAAAGATAATAGACATAATTGTTAAACAGAAACCCAGTTTATAACATTTCTAAATAACAAGAACATTAACTCGGGATACAAAGCCAAGATAAGTCTCAGTTGTTGTTAGATATTGAACCAAAATCAACTTACCACATCTTGGAGCACGTTCGGTCCATTCCCCGTCAATACATTGCCTGTGGATCGGGCCATCTAGTATCTGATACCTAACGTCTTCGCATCGGAAAGTGATCGTTTCACCTTCAATGAAGGATTGACGATTCCCTATTGCTGTGATGTCTTCTCCGACTCCGACATGTGCAATAATATTCGGAAAGATATCTGGTCTCAAACAAAAGTTAGCTTCTGCAAATATGAAATGAAAATCTAACAGTTTCATATATAATCAAAATTCAAAGGATCATAATCAAAATCTGAATATTGGGAATATTTCACTTTGTTAAGCCTGCTTTGGCTTTTTAAAGGACTTCCCTCCACATTTATACATTTATTATCTGTGAAAAATCAAATAAACAAACAATCAAACAAAACAAAATACAATTGTAATAGTACAAAGGATTAATTGGCACGACACTAGAACGAGATGCCAATAACTAGAGTTATCTCTGATGCAACTGTAGTCGAACTTAAATCTATTGAGGTCGACTAAGCATTGTCTTTGCTGGTTGTGAAAATTATTCATGTTGCTCAAAATACATGCATATTCATATCCAAGGGAATGAAACATGAATCTGGCACCAAGTCTTTATGAAATACCATATTAAAACATATCAATGTTAAAGTCATCTATTTATAATATTTCTTATTTTAAGTTCTATACAAATGAATTCGATTCTAAGACTTGGTTGGAAAAAAAATGTAAAAACTTTCATGGGATTTTCAACATAGTATTTAAAATCGCAACCTACAGATATTCCGAATAACTTCAGTGTCGCCTTTAACGAGTGTTTTTAATGAAGCTGTAATTACTTTACTGTTTGCGTTTTTTAATAAAACTTTAATGTGTCCTCGACATCATTAATGGGTAAACATATTCAAATGTGGTATAAATGCTACTTTCGCTTAACGCTCTTAAGCATGTATCTAGCGTCATTGATTTAAATGATACTGTACAATAAATATGATGGATTGGATTATTACAAATTGCAGTAACAAATACACCAGAAAGCCAATCGACTGAATGAGTGATACCTGGCGACATTTTGTATTAACTGTTCGTCTGTAACATTGCAAAGAAGATTTGCAGACCTGCCGATCAATTAGCACAGTTTTTGTACACGTTAACATGGATCTACATGTCAGGTATCAAATTCTTCCAAGCTTTACGTCTATAGGTTTATTTTATTTAAACGGCTTTCAGACCGTGTTGACTGCATCCATATCGGTACAGCTCCTACATAAATCAGAAGAATGTTAGAACTGCCCCACACATTTGTTGTCCTGAGTACGCCACTGGCAGTGTTGCCCGTGGTGAACAGATGTTTTGCTCAAAGAGCTTAGAAATTATTTACAGACTGAAAATGAAATATATGGTTAAAGGTAGGCAGTGCATCGGGGACAATCAGTGACGACTTGCTCCCTCGATGTACCACCTGCGAGTAATAATTTAAATCTGATTAGTTTAATGAATTAACATTTTATGACATAGAATTACACAAACCTGAAAAGACACATGGGTTCTTTGTCTCAACATGACTGTTTCACCCATTTAAATGTAGCCTTAAGACATGAGGAATTTTCAGTTTAAAAATCTGTGGGCCTTCTCCTAGGCCTGCTATTGAATTGAATTATAATTTCAGAGCGTGAAATTTTGTAATTGCGTTAATTGCAACTTCATATATCCCACATGAGGCTCCGACCAGTTTCGACCAGTTTATCATAGTACGTGGTTAAGGGCCAAAAGACACTACATCGCATACCCAGGCACACATCCATGAAATTCCACACGTCTAGGAGGAGTTCGGGACACACTTAATTGAAAGCACACAGAAACACATAATTATGCAGGCACTTGGAATTATTATGTTCATGTATTATGATTTAGTGTGAAGTAAATATTACTGTTTGTTTCAACAATTTGACTTCCTTGTGGATCACCACTACGTAAATTTTATTTTGCAAATGAAAATTACTCGTCCACCAATCATAGCTGAGTGACCGTTAGTGACATTATAGTATCTGAAATTCTGAATACAAAACCAATCTACGGAATAATAATGTAAGTTTTCTGAATTTCGTATCCAAGCTGAACTAAATGATCCCAATTACTCTGCAAATCTACTGAATTAAAAAAATGTCCCTTTTACGTGGTTATCAGTCTTAGAACTAATAAGACATATCGAAGTTAGTCTGGGTCCCGCGAACAAGAATGTTTATATATTTGAGATGTATAGAAAATAATTTCCAAAGTTTATACAATGATATTGGTGCATGAAGATCATGAATTGAAATCAAATAGTAGCTGAAATTGCATAATACATACATCACTTTGGACTAAATTTACCGTCTATTCAATGTAGAAGGTTTAAGGAATACGTTGTTTTGTATTCTAACATTTCATGCGGGTATAAAACTCTTCCATAATTCCCAAGGTAACGAGAATACCGCGATCAGTTAAACTTGCATACTATCGAGAAAGATAGCAGGGGTTTGGAGGATATGTGCGACACAGACAGTTTAGCTAATCGGTTCAATAGCAACTTGGGAAATAAGGTTGTGTGAGACTTAACCTTTGAGATAACCTTCCATAGAATAATATACAAATAATGAATGGTTATGAGTGCAATAGTGCAAATATTTCATGAGTTGAAAGATGGAATGTTCCATTCAATGAGGCGCAGCCGAGTTGAATGGAACAAATTACATCTTTCAACGAATGAAATATTTGCACTATTGCACGAATGGAAACCATT
>KN883737.1:45304-58188 GCA_000934455.1 Apostichopus parvimensis
TTAATGGTGGGCTTTTGTCAGTGTAGTTGAAAGTAACATCTATACCCTCCAAACATTGCGTTTCAACTGAATGGTGCATGATTATGGGGTCCAACGATTAGTATGCATGTACTGGAAGAAGTATGTATTGGTAATTTGACTTTTGACCTATCATTTTTTACTTTATTACTGGTATTGAAGAAAAATGTTGCTTTTGTCTTGTAACATTTTATGCCGGTTTGTATGTCACATAAGAGTTGATATGCCATGGTATTTTACTATGGTGAAAGTAAGCTGGGCCATATTTTGAGCGAGTAAACAGGCCTCTGTGTACTCAAACTTTTAATCCAGGGAACTATTCAAATCTAGTACAGTGATGGTGGCTATGTAGTAGGAATGTGCCAGCATGATATAGACATGTGTATGGGTAGATTGAGCATGCTATGGAATTGCTCAATGTCCAGGTGATCTTACTATCTGTGCTAATGGATGCGAAATATTTTCTTTACCACCTGCGCTAATAGATGCGACATATTTTCTTTACAATCTGTGCTAATAGATGCGAAGTATTTTCTGCACAATGAATTCGCCAATTCATGTAGGCTAGTTTAGAGCAAACATTTTAATCTTAGCTGAAACATCATGCTGTAAGGATTCATATGATTTTATGTGTCTCTCTTGGTAAGGCGCTCGATTATTTTTCCGTTTCAACACATTGCATGGGATATAGTTCATTTTTGAAAAGCTCATATTAGCATGGGGCCATAATAGTGTAAACTTGGAATTCATTGTTGGTAAGAAGTGTGTTTCAGAAGGGTCGTCTGGGTACCAGAATCTGATAGAGTCTGATGAGGGCAGCTGTTTCATGACAGTATTTGAAAGTGACATATATCACTGCAGCTGTACAACGGGGCTTGCAAAGGGACGACAATTATGAAATCATTTGCCACTTGTATATCCATTTGGGATTAATTTGGATCCCACTCATTACTTTCACCGGATTCAGCCTTATCAACCTTAACTGACTGGTGTAAACATCTTTATGGCTAAGAGAACATAAACAAATACTGAGAAGCGATGGCCAATGGAACGTCGTTGAACTTTGAATAGACAATATCGTGTTCACAAGAAACTACTCTTAATATTATGTTGTAAAACCAAAATTATCTATGAGGTATTACTAAGCTTTTCTAGGGTAATCTATGCAGAAACACCCAACATTTGTTAATCGTGTGCAAATGGTTTCAACGTTGCGTAGTACCTGAACTACATGATATTACCTGGTTCATATTTGAATCAAAGGTATTGATAATTTAACATTGTACCATTATACCAATGATAAATTAAAAAGGAAGACGAAACTTTGTGTAACTTTGAAGAATTAAATTTATAATCAAGCTTATACTTGAATGTGCTGTTGAATTTCTTGTACTGTGTCTTTATATTGGTCGGATAGCCTCCATTCGAACACGCCAAATTGTACCCTGCTGTTGAAGGTTACAATGTACCTCTTCCATACATTCCAAGGTAACGATCATAACTCGAACAGTTTAAGTGCTTATATATCCTAAAGAGTTATATATACGTCAGCATGATAGCAGTGGTTTGTGGGTTAAGTGTGACACAGACCTGGTCCAGATCGGTTCAATAGCAAATCGGGAGTTAAGATTGTGTGAGAATCAACCTTTGAGATAAACTTCCATAGCATAAATTGGAATAATACATATATGCTATGCTGTGTAACCCAATATGTATGATTTCTAACATCGATCAACTGGATACATAATAGCTGCACATGGTCAAAATTCCTTTCCGTGAGTCCCTAGTTTTCAAAGCAAGATGCCAGATTTTCTCTTACCACATGTTGGGGTACGTCCGTTCCATTGTCCCTCAATGCATTCAATACTATTCGCGCCGACTAAAGTCATATCATCTTCACACCAAAACGTTAGTCTTTCACCTTCGGAGAAGGACACACGGCTCGCTATTGGCAAGTTATTTTCTCCGACGAGTACAACAACATGCGGATTGGTCGCAGGGCTCGAACAAACAGGGGTTTCTGGAGAAACAAAGTAAGATGAATCCAGTATATGTGTGTTCGCAAGGTAGCTAAATAGAGTACAGAATCGTCCTGAATTTCCAACCGTTACTATATACATACAGAAGCAACCTTAATTTTTCAATTACCAAGAAAACCCTCCAAAGGATCCGAAAAGATTTTTGTAATTTTTGAAAATGCAGAATAGGTTTATCTATAACAGTACACTGTTCTAATTTGCTATCCCTGAAATGTTGGAATGATAAATTAAGCTTACGGCTTTTGCAGATTTGTAATACAATGCATTTTATATTAAAAATAGCACCACCATTCTTTTGAAATAAATGTGTGCCATATTGAAAGGTGTCTCCCTCTTGAAAATAAACTTGTTTTGATTAACGTTTCGTCAACTTGGCTACGTAAAAGTCTTTGCTTATTGACAGCAGTTGGTATTTTTAAGAAGCCGATGATTTTTTCTTGGTTAAGAAACATATTGGGACATATAATCATGATATCTTTGTGACGGTTATCTTTCTTCAGAAAATAGAAGCTTGTTCTGAATAAGGAGAATTCAGCCGGGGAAATTTATGCCAATACTAGGTGAATACACCTCCTTTACAACCACGAAAAAGAAGAGCATTTACTGACACACAATTGTTCCCTAGACCTTAAAATAAACCTAACTAAACAATTTGATGTCTATTTTATTTCTGAGAAAGGACTCCCCGACACCCCTATATGAGAAACGGCTTCAACGTCACCAGGGAAACACACCTTCATTACAAAACCTGTTGAGTCGCTAGTGTTTTTACATACGAGTTGGGTTTTTTTTGGTTATTTTGCCGAGCCTCAGCTTTTAATTTGTGACCATGAATTTAAAAGTAATTATTAAACTTGTTCATCACTTCACTGTACTTGTGACACTGTGATGCAACATACAAGTAAATATGGAGGGATGGATGTTCCTCACTTTTAATACTATAGACTCGAGCATGTTGTATACACCGATTAAACACACACTACGAATCTACAATACGCGTTGTAGGGCCAACTGTTATATATAAACGAACACTGCACAGTAGCCTACGTGTACATTCCTTGTCTACTTGTATGCTGTAACGACGTCTGCTACCAGGTACCGTGCGTGGTAGCATAGCGCCGATTAAACACATACTCCCTATGCACTACAAAACTACATTACCGAACAGTACTGTAATATATATAAACTTCATCGTACCTTCGTTATATACGTGTATGCTGTACGTCTGATACCAAACACAGTACAGAGGAGCATTAGCGTACACAGTATCGTCAGAAAGTGACCACTACGCAGATGGGACGTACACGCAATGTACAGTGTAAAGAAATAGCATCACATTACTGTACATTTGCTTCTATCTTTGGGAAACTTCAAAACTGTTAAAATTTCCTTTAGACGAGTTACATGCAAATTTCAGAACGGCAATGTACAGTACACATGCATATATGCCCACATACCTATTGTACAACGTGGGTATGTATTTGGACCTCTCCACTCTCCTTTTCTGCATGTTCTTTGCTCTTCATTAACATCTTCAAGGACGAAACCTTCTACACAATGAAATGTTGCCAGGGTGGAATGCGGGTAATGAGAACCATCACTTTCTACACTATAAGTAACTGCCAGGTTATCTGGACGGTTCACCAAGGGAGGGCATGCATCTGAAAATCGAGAATCCGTAAATATATATTCCAAAATATATTCCATACAACAACAATTTAATGTAACATGTCTAAGCAAGTTTACTTCCTAATGTATTTTATAATCAAGTTCCCATTATTTGTTTCAAAAGCAAGGCTTACTTCATACCATTTCTTTGTATATGCATAAATGAGCAAGACACATGCTGATTATTATTATTGAGAACTTGGCCAACTGAGAACGGAAGGTCGCATTCGGTTCATGAAAAGATACATCTTATGTCATCTTAACACATGACATGATAGTGGTTAACACTCTCGCTAAAATGTTGATCGCTACTATCAGTTGGCACAATGAGAAAACTTGAACATACAATTTACAACGCTGCCATATGACTTTGAAACCAATGCATATCTTGCCGATGCCTATTTTATTCAATTTATCTTTTAGCGGTGATGACATGTTCAACATATTTAAGATCACCAACGGTTTATGCAGTGAGAGGACAATTCAGCAAGTCGTTTTTCTTCTGCGTTTATTCGAAACCCATTTGAGAACCAGATGGCATGAACATGTAAAGAAAAAAGAACAGTTGGTGACACACAAAGATTTTTCCTAGTACCACTACATATTATCGGCATATAGCAATCATGGGCTGTATATTAATTTACCCCCGTACACACACCACCGAAAGAAATATATACACAAATACTATCTGTATGTTACGACTGTGATTAAGAAAAGAAGCTATTATTAGTCTTACCACTAACACATGAAGGAACTTCATGATCCCACTGTCCATTCCTACACATAGACGTATGCAAAACTACGCCGTCAATGAAGTGTGTTCCTGATTCACATACCGCCTGGCGTCTACCACCGTGCTGTGGGTTTGCAGTACGGTCACTGTTGTGGTCATAGTGAACTAACTGGCCATTTGAAAATTCCTCCGTACTGCAGGATACTAGAGATAAAGATCATTTGCAAGTATTACATGGTTATACGCTCACCATCAAAATTTGGTCTAATTGGCAGCTAGCCGTGTTTTCATTGTTTACTGACTGTGTAGTGCACTTCTCGGGAACAAATAGAAGTAGATTACCCCATACAGTGAAGGAAACTATGTACAGACATACCGTGCCACACATTTTAGTGAATATACTACGTAATGCTACATGTGTAAGATTTATGAAACTTACAATTCACAAGAACACCAAAGACGCTATTATTCAGACTAGTCAAGAACAATTATGATGATTATTATAATGTTGTTGCCTACACATTGGAATAAATTAGACAATCACAGTGGCAAATATATCAACATACCTCTTTCACACAGTAAGTCGAATCCTTGCCATTCTCCTAATGAGCAAATTTTTCTGCCTCCACTGGTCGGCGTCTCAAGGAAACCGAATTCATTGCAAGTTACTATAGCAACAGTTCCTGGAAGGTGAATGATGTCTGCATTATTCCCTTCTTCAATGCTGACATCAATATTCCATTCACTACTCTGCAAGTCCACTTTGTTGCAAGACTCTAAAAAAAAAAAAAAGCATACACAGAAACTAAAACATAAACATAAACTAGGAGTAGACCTATTGATAAACAAAGAAAGTAATGCGTGGGGCAGAGTGTGAGTGTGGTCGATAACAATTAACATTTACAACCGACTAAAGACAACATTTGGTGCGCTCAATGGGAACCAATTGGACTGTAGCTTCAAGTTGTAGGATAACGTGTTTATTCCTCACTTTCAACACATTCCGGTAGAGCAGTTGTCAAGCTTCCCAAATCACAAACATAATCTTCCATTTATGTGGCTCGGTAACCCACATTACAAGCTACGTTTCTAGTTGTTCAATTGCAATTCAATTTCTTCGGGTCTTTTTAAAATTAAAATAGAAAGAATATATGCCTATATGAACTTTTATGTCATTTGGTTTCCTCTGTTTATATCTCAGCGAAAACTGGTGAGTCACTAGTGTTATTTACACACGTTTTTTTTTATTCTGCCGATCCGCAGCTGTAAAGTTGTAATCATGAATGAAAATGTTTTTTATTTACCGTGATAAAACATACAAGTAAATATAGATGAACGGATGTTCCTCATTTATAACACCATAGACTCGAGGATGTTGTGTATACCTCTGAATTACAATTATGCCATTTTGCCATTAGGTTAGGAAGAAACAGTTGCGAACAGACTGGCGTCTTATCAAATTATTAAGTCCATTCCTGAGGAGGGCTGTTTTATATATTGGTTGTATTCACCTTAAAAATTCAGCGACTGAATGATAGAATGATAGATAAGTCAAACATCATCTTAGTGCTGAAATTAAACTTTAAAGATGGAAGTGGTGATTTATACGGCACGAGGTACCATGGGAGCCATAGGCGGATACACAACAATGAGATCATGAGATGATATTTCAATGACATTTTGTAAGATACTTCATAACATTTTAATGGTGGTCACATCATGAAACAGCCATGCTACTGCTACTGATTCCATCATTTTCGTGGAACTACAAAGGTCATGTGATATGCGATATATGATATCCCTGTTGTGGGTAGCGAGCCTTTCATGGACTTATATCTTGAAAGGTTCCATACAAGGTTTATTTTCAAAATAATAAGTATCAGTACCTTCTTCACAATACGGCGGTGCCTGGGACCACTCTCCACTAGTACATGTTGTTCGTTGAGGATATCGTAGTTGAAATCCTTCATTGCATGAGAATGTGATCTCATCTCCCTCACGTGATACTCTGTTGACTTCTCCATGATGAACATTACCATCTTGTATGTTCACATCAGAACAGGAAACTAGAAAAAATAAGAAAATATTCAAATATCAAATATCTTGCAAATGAAAAATGTAAAAAAATTCATCATTGTCAAAGTCCAATAGATATGTAGTTGTAACCTATACAGTGTATACAGTGTTGAAACAGACACCTTGAAATATGGAGGTTTGTACTTACGTACAACACAGTCGGGTTCAGATCCGGACCAAGTCCCTCTTAGACAGGTACGATTTTTGTTTCCTAATAAGGTGTACCCATCATCACATCGATAAGTCGCTATTGCTCCTTCTATCCGTCTTTCTTCGTAGTATGCCACGACACCATTTGTAGGAAATGCCAAGAAACTGCAGTGATGGGTTTCGGCCAGGACTGGAGCTGAATCGGATAACTCACGGCACACAGGTTCAGAACCACTCCACGTTTTGTCACTTTGACAGGTTCTGTTGCTATTGCCCACCAAAGTGTGGTCTCTGTTACATCTGTACTCGGCGATTGCACCGATTTGATGTTGTGAAGGGGTAACAGTAACATAACCTTCAACTGGAGATTGAAGCAATGGACAGGCTGTGTAGTTGTAAAACATGAAAGAAAGTTAATTAACCCCCATAGGATTTATTTTATGTTTCTCTCCCTTGTATCGTTTATCGTCATGGTTAATTCGAGATCTAGTTGCTAAAGTAAATCACCCAATTTGTTTACTATTGTGTTTAACCACATAATAGTTGTGTACAGATAGATCTGCTTTAAGTTTTTTAGCTTTCATAAATGCTTTCACACGTAGTTCTAATAGCTTCTTTTACGTTCAGCTAGAAGCCTACCAATTCCGCATACCCGTATTTATTCAAGAATAGGCTGTATTAGGAAAGAATGCTGCCAGACTATACATATCACGTGATTATCAACAGCTATACATATCATCCACTTAATTTATCTGTCTTCTGTTGTTAATATTACATTTTTTCAAACAGCTGAGTCCACAAAGTCCATCACAGACACACTCCCTGTTCTCTTTTCTGCAGGTGCCACCATCTCCACAAGCTCTCTCGCAAGATCTTCCCGCTGCAGCAGTATTACGAAGTCCACACTCCTGTCCTGTGTGTGATCATTCAAAACCCTAGTTCCATTTAGACTTGCCTCTTTATCCTTAAATAATTCTCTTTGTGAAAAATCAAAATAAACTTTATTACACTGCTTTTTAGTCTATGACTTATCTTACAATACGGCCTTTCTACGTCTTATAAATAAAGTAACGAAAGCAAAGACCATAAAAAAGTCTTCACGTTGTAAAAAGACCTATGCCTGCTGTTTGTTTCCAGCGATAAAATAAACGTCTAAACCTAACCTTGTCATGTTGTTTAATATGGTTCACCTCTCAATTGACACTAGCCCTTGTCGCATACAAAACTATGTTTGTTGATACTATGTGTTTTGGCATTGAATTAAACGTCAAGGTAAGTCATGCATCTTTGAAGACATATTGTCCGTGCCGTTCATAGAATCATGGCAAAGCGTTGGTTAAACTTTTATACTCTAATCCATGTTCGAACACATTGGACAATTCGTAATTTCTTTGTTAGCTGTTGTTAACCCAGTTTTTAATGCTTAAAAGCGTTCATTGCATGGGATGATAAATAACCGATACACCAAACTGACATGAAGTTAGTTTACCTGTGACAAACACATACCGCATACTAACCCTGCGTTATCGAGTCATACATAATAAAAACATGTTAATTGTGTCTGCATGGAGGCTACATTGGCTGAATAATAACTATGTCCATGATAAGATGTCTTGGAGATAACCCTTTCTAATTGACAAATTAGAATGAAATTACGTGAAGTGCTAAGGTGTAAGTAGTATCACTCATTCGCGATTTGATTGCACCTTGATCCACTCAACAAATTACCAATTTAAATTGCGATGCTTAAATATTAGTCTTAATGAAATCCTGCAAAACACAGTCCAAATGTAGATTCTAGTGAGCCTATATGGTATCCTTGATTAAGACATTTAAGGTACAAAAATAAACAGGCATGGTATAACATATAAATAAGCCAGTTGGCATGGTTCACTCACCTGTGACAAGGACAGGCGTCAGAATACCTAGCAACAGAAGGGTCAAAGAGGCGTTTAGAAACATTCTTAATTCACGTTACGTGGCCAGTAGATGTAGTAGTGTCTCAACTTCATCCAGTCACTATTACTGAAGGCTGAAGCAATGTACTTACATCAACTTGTTTGAATTGTTTATCGAATCCCAGATGTTACAGTGTGCCAATTCGCGTCGGCAATATGTCGCAACGGTATTCTATTAGGCATTTAGCATCATGAACTAATGCATAATTATAGACAATGGGTTTTCTTCTTCCTGTCTGAAGGGAAGGAAAGTATACTTATCTCGTGATACTTCGTTTCACAGGTTCCACACATTGTGTATATCATGTTATCGAACATGAAGGTCGCTTCCTTTTACTGATCTAGGGTTCACTCATGACTCAATAACCAGGGGCGTTGCCAGAGCATTATACATGAGGGCAGTGGCGTCAATTCCTATAAACATAAATAAATGAACATGAATAAAACTAAAGGAGTATGCCCGTAGCGCACACCGCGAGCGCCTTGGTGCAAAGACTTTTTCGGGTGGGGTCCAGGGTCCGCTGTAGGTCTCTGATGGGATTCAGGGGCGAGGCACAGGTGTGGCCAGGGGGACTCACATCTAGAAATCTTCAAATTTGCTTCTGTTTGGTCCCCGAATTAATATGTCAGTCATAAATATATGTTAACAATATTCACATCTGACAAGTGATTAGACTTAAATTAAGTAAGACTTATCTATTTAACATCCGGGTGTTACTTACAGCATTAATCATGATTAATAAATTGAAACTTAAACCCAAACGGAAACATTCTTAAACTTTGCACACAAGAATCAAATGATACTGTTATAAAGATGTCTACGACATGCATACACATGGTATCAGAAGTACTTGTGAAAAGCAATGTTGTGTATATTCACTGGTCAAATTAGGTACAGCACTTGGCACATTCGCGTTATCGGAAACATACAAACCTATGAAATCAAGAAACATTATCTAACGTCCAAATGTTACATAGCTTTGCCTTTGTGTGCGTATATACCAGACCCTTATTATAAGATTTTTTAAGTGATTGGGCCATTTCCTTAATGGAACCATCACCATACTACCTACGCGCCATCCCCCCCCCCCCCCCCCCTCTTCCCCCCCCCCCCCCCCCCTTCTTTCGTCTTTCTATCTCTCCCTCCCTCTCTTCGGTGGCGTCCCTAGAAATATGGCATCCGGGGGATCCTTCCTTTGTCACTTAGTGCAAGGGATGGTGTCCGGGGGAAGTTGACCCCTTCCCCTTTAAAAAAAACGTTTGTTATGTAAGGTGGCTAAGATGGAAAATGGTGCTAGCTTTGGCGTTGAATTGATTATATGTTAAGGAATTCTCATTCTTATTTTTCCTATTGTTTGTTCAAAATATGATTTTTTTTTTTGAACACAATTTAGACTGGCATAAATCAAGACAATGATTTACAAAATGATTTACAATATAGCTGGCCGCCACTAGCATGCCCATCAATAATTATTTATTGTATTTCAGTTTTTTGGTGGTTGTGGCATGGTAACCCCTGACTGGTACCCGGGAGGACCGTCCCTTCCTCCCTTATTACGCCACTGCCTCTCTTTTCTCTCTTCTCATTATCATTAATTCCCTTTTTGTCTTCTTTTTTGTCTTCTTTTCCTCTCCTGTCCTCCTCTTTCTCTTTCCTCGTTCCTTAATTTTGGCGACTGGGTGAATGGGTGTCACCCCACCTCCACCCAAGTTATATCACGGATCATTAACTACTTCACAAAGTAAGAGAAAGTAAAAGCATTTTACCAGTAACCATCGGTCAATAAAATACCAACATGTTTTTAAAATGCATATAATAGTGTAATTCTTAATCTTTCCTAATATAGAGATAGTCAACAAACTAGGAAATGAACATTTTGAATGAAAAATGCAACCGCTAAACAGTATAACTATAACTTTTAATATAACTTTTTGCATTTCTCTAATAGATATTCTGGGTTCTAATTGCAAACAAGGGCCATTTAAACCGTTTTCACAGCAATCGGTATGTAGAAGAAACAAACATTCATCATATCCGACTCTCCGTGTATATTATCTACAATTCAGTGGGAATTAATGGCGGCTGCAACCCGTGCGGTCATCTTGCTGTGTTTCGTTTCTCTGGCTTCAGCATGATCAATGTGCCTGTTTCTAGCAGTTTATCAGAAAGAAGAAATTGAGATGTAGAGAACACATCTTGCTTGTTTTTAGCGAATGGGTAATCTGATTGCGGTATACCCTACTGTTCTACCAAAAACACGCCATTGTCTTAGAATATTCTTGATGACGGTTTGGTACTGTTCTACCGAATACACGCCATGGTTTTAGAACATTTGTGATTACCGTATCTCACTGTTCTACCAAAGACACGCCATGGTTTTAGAATAGTTGTGATAAGCCGTATCTTACTGCCTTACCAAAGACATGACTTATACAAATATATGCTACATTTGCTCTTTGATGTATAAAATAATTCAATGATATCTCTATGTTTCTAAATATCATTACCCAATATTCTAAGAGAGGATGCACCAAGAGAAACGGTCTATAACAGTAAAGATAAAAAGTACAGTGTAAATTATCCCAAACATATGAATATCAGGATGTCCTTGCCAGGATTGTACTTATCTACGAATAATTTGGCTTGTAAAATGATATATTAGCTAGTTAAGAAGGAAACCTCCTATGGTATTTTGTGAGCCTATAGTGACTTAACTTAATATTAGTTTGTGACTTGACTGTTATAAACTACAACGTGTTATAAACTACATTGTGCAATATCCTGAAGTTACAAATGAAGGAACGGAAGTCTTAGAAGAAGATTACTCTTCTATATCTACAGACTGTAGACTATCTCCATTATCTTCTTTAATTTTTATAGAACGTATGTTAGCCGAATATCAAACTATGATTGGATAACTGCTACATGACTGACCCACGGATATTGCTATCTTCAAATGAAATTTGAAGGCAGATCTGTATGGATTATATGAGACGTTTTTTTTTCATTTACTACATATTTTGGTGTTATTAGATTTGTCGAACTATAGCGATACAATTTGGCCTTAGCTTCAGCAGTTATAATGCAGCAGTTATAATGGCAAAATATGTCGTTGTATTTTTGCTTTGTTAAAATTACATTATCTTTGTTTTATCTTGAGCTGCAATACCAAAATTCATATGTTGTCACCGAATAATATACTATCAAGTTTTACACATAAACCTGCCAAACACTGAGATATATTTGTTGATCTATAGCGGTAGCTCATTTTGTGGCAAATACATTGAGAGTTACAGTATTTCTTACAAAAAAAGATTTAGTTGAAAATAAATCCCCATGCTATGTGGTATTGGCGCATACTCATCCACATCATGCAGTCTATAGTGCATAATTTATACCACAAATGAATCGTTGCACAGTAAAAAAAAAAGAATCCTTTTTATTGTTTTACCATTCATGTTTATACCACATTGGTCATAGTACATACATGGATATCATTCAGCTTTTAACTAACATTTGAATGATAAACACTGATATACGCTACTGTTAACACTAACACAAACTAATATGCAGCTATATTCACGCCAATGGGATGTGCGTCAAAGGCGTTGCCTCCAACACAAACGCCCCTGGGTAAGAACAAAGATATTGCCAATATTCACTAACATATTTTTCAAATAATTTTGAAACTAAAATAGGCCTACACTGAAATTAAGGCAGGGAGTTGTAGGTAAAAGTTCCTGAGGCAGCTGCAAAAAGTTGTATGTCAGAGATTTAATACTAAGGTTTCTTTGCTAATAATAACACTAACCAAAGTTAAATCAGTGTCGTGTGTACGGATACTACTCAGGGACGTCGTTAGAGGGGGGGG
The DNA here is from genome assembly GCA_000934455.1 of Apostichopus parvimensis. NCBI lineage: Eukaryota > Metazoa > Echinodermata > Holothuroidea > Aspidochirotida > Stichopodidae > Apostichopus > Apostichopus parvimensis. The sequence continues at coordinate 57,819 of KN883737.1, forward strand.
GGGGGGGGGGGTCTCACCCCCAATCTTGGTAAAACTGACGATAGTTGGAAAATTTCAGTGCAACAGTCGGAATTTCCGACTGTCGCACTCTAATTTTTCCAACTGTCGCACTCTAATTTTCCGACTGTCGCACTCTCATTTTCACATATTCTTGTAATTTGTGACTGACCTAAAATTTTCGGTCAAAATTAACCTTTAATCAGTCATATTTACCACGTTTTCCTTGTCACATTGAGAAATTGTATCTCGCAATCCTTATACTCCACCATACAAAACTTCGTATGATTTTGAATACTCCAAAAAAAAAATTCTAATAGAACTACTGTACAACGTTCGCCAGCTTCAATTCGGTTAATTTATGTATTAATTT
>KN883737.1:59645-75824 GCA_000934455.1 Apostichopus parvimensis
TTTCCTTCTTTCTTCTCTCCATCCTTTGTCTACTAATCCCCTTTCATCCATCTCTCTGTGTTCACCATGCTCATTAACCTGTCTGTATTTTGTACGTGTTTTTGTCACTTCTGTTACTGTTACTTGTCATTTAGCCTTTGAAGAAGATCCTGCTAGGATCGAAACGTCAGGCCAACTTACTTTTACACATTCTCCTACACAGGCTCTCTAGTGGATAAGCAGTTTGCTAACAGTTTTATTTTATTTTGAAATGATATCTGAGAAAAAGCAGACCATTTATAGCGTTTGTTGTCTTTCAATTTAGGTGTTAACCAATTCTCTGGTAAAATAAAATGTTTCAAGGTTTGTTTGTGAAAGGAAGCGGTATTTTTTTTAACGGTATGGTTGGTACATGCTTTGCATCGTGACAAAATTGAAATCCTTAATCTAAAATACCAATGCACCGTCCTTTGAAATTGAACAAAATATAAATATTTACATCTTCATGTCACTAATACACGCTAATCTAACGCAATCCCTACATAGAACTTAAAGATTACAACAAGTCGACGCGTTGATTAAACCGGGTGGCATGTTTTGCATTATTCAATCCCTGCAAAAAGTGCGAATGTATACGTGTGTTTAATAAGGGATTAGAAAGTGGGAAATCTCATTAACACATCCTAGATAGTGAACGTCTGTGCACTGGCGGATCCAGGGGGGGGGGGCAACGGGGGCCCCAAAGGTGAGCCAAAAAATGTTTCCGAACATCCGCTAAATCATATGATTGGAAATTAAAAAAGTCGAGAGGAATAGCAGTGGTAGACTAGTCTAAACCTTTTCGTTTTCTGGTTTAAAAATAAATATATGAGCATGAGGATTTACAGTTTATCACCATTTTGCAGTTACAGGCTGGTTGTAAGAAATTTATAACCTATGAAAAATAAAATTTCTTGAGAAAGACGAACCAAACTTTGTTTTATAAATATTTTAGAAAATTACACCTGGGAAACATTATTTTTAGAAGTAAATTAACATCACCATTGTACACTTTTGTCGCACCAAATTACATCTGAGGGCATTCAGCAATAGAAAATTTTCCACCCCCTACCCTTAGACCCCTCCCCCATATCACGCTAACGCCACTTTGGCCCCTCCCAAACAAAGGCCCTGGATCCGCCAGTGCGTCTGTGATTGTGATTGGTATATGTCAATTACTTGATCATTCAAACAATACACAATATAAATAGAATATTCTACTATTCCCTCTATATGTGAATATATGTTGCGCAACAAATTCTAAATTGTTCATGCGAATTGTTTACATTTTATAACACACGCACACAAAGTCGTATAAACAAATATAATTAAAGTGATAAAAAAAACAAGTTTGTAACTAAGCCCTCTTTCTAAAGTTTGAATGCCTAACGGACGGGATAGTCTTGTCATGAGAAATAATTTCCATACACAGCATCTTTCCTGCTCACACCTCCCACCAACCCCCCAACCCCCACCCCCATCGTAAAATCGAATTCCTAACAGCTGGTCGAGTCTATATGGGTTTCATGAAAAGTTAAATACCAATATTTGCGTTAATACAAACATAAATTCCCTCAAGATATCAATCTCAAAATTGACAAACTTTTACTCGCTCCTTTACGACACTACAGCTTGCTACACGCCTGCACATTATATCCCAGTATAAAAGCAGTGCAGGTGATGATAGTAAAATTTAAGTTTCCCTAAATTAATATAATGTATCACATAATTGATAATTAAAAGTTACACCATTCGTGTCAAGAATTCCTTGATACATGGATTAATATTTACAATTTCTAGAAAGAGATATGTATTTTGATTGTTTACATTTAAATCGATGCTACGATCTAACTAAACAAATAAAATAACAATAAAATAAAAATAAAATGATACAAAACACACAGCTACGACTGCAGCCTTCAGCTACCAATTTCACAGTAAAGGTACATGGTGACATTGATTGATGGTGGATCCAAAGTTACCCCTTCCTCTATCCATATCACTGTAGCTGATGATGATGTATGTCTTCGACTAATCGGCTATACAAGACGATAATGGCGGTGACCATTGCCCTTGGTAGTTACACCGTGATTCTTGGTTACTGGATGCGTGATAACCAGGGTTACATTGGAGCGTCACCTTTTCATTCAGGATATACGCATGTGGAATTAATCTATTTCCAGTTGCTCTCACGTAGTCCCACCTGCCATTTAAAACATTTCCCGTTGCTGTGCATCGGATATCTGTTGCGAACAACGAGTATAGCAGAAAAGTGGAATTAGCACGTTTGTGGATGACGATTCAAACTGGAAAATATGAAACAGTAAGGCTAAATAATATGGAATGGATTGGAATAGCATTGGGAACTTGGAATATGGGATTAAAAGCTGCGGGCTTTAGGCAACAAAGACTATTCATTACAGATAGCCAATCATGCAAAATATACGATCACGTTCAAAGTTATTTTCTGCTAATTTATTGTCTCCTCTTTCTCTCAAATTGTGTTTTTTGCAAAATTTAAAGTTGTTATGATAGGCTATGCGATAACTTATATAGCCGACAAAGAACACAATGATTACTATACCCCTCTGAGTCGATTGATTATCTTCATCTGACCACTTCTCCCTGGCTTACAAACTCGCATTTTGGAAGTGGTAGATTAAGTGAGACTTATTTGACGGAGTATTGTATACACGCCGTTGGTTGGTTGAAATATTACTATAAAATATTACTATTAATTAGTTAATTGGTCATGAGAGCCAACCACAAGCGAACCAAATACATTACTAAGTAAACTACGCATACTGGTGATCTTGTAGAGCTCGAATATCTGGCATCTAAAATGTCACTGTTCTGAACGGGTTAATTAAATCATGTAAAATAATATTCCTTTACTTTTTTCTATAAAGACTAACGTTAAGCATTCCTCTCAACTGACCTTGAAATTTGATCCTGATTGAGTGTCTCAGAGATTCAGCTTCACACGTGTACGTTCCGTCGTTTCCTGAAGTCGGATTACGTAACCGTAAACGTTTTAATTTGCCAGATATGTAAGCTCTCTCTGACGGCTGAGTTGTACTGTTCGTCGTTATAGTAGCACTGTTCCTTAAACGACCTCCTGTCCGCAGCTGACAGTTTATATAGATCGAGCCCACAATGGGATAAACAATGAACGCACCGTCGGGTGAGACTGTTTTTAATTTTGTATTATCCACACCAACCTGTAACTGAGAGGTATCTGCCGAGATAAATACAACTGATATGATTACATGGTAAACGGCGTGTTGATGACCTCTTACATATGTCAACTAATTTAATCTTTAGATATCAATGTCAGCAATTCTCTAATTCTCTTCTTTAGAGATACTTGACAAAATTGTTATACACAAGCCCAGTATTTAATATTACCCAATAACAAGAACATTTACTCGGGATACAAAGCCAAGATTCGTCTCAGTTGTTGATAGATATTGAACCAAAATCAACTTACCACATCTTGGAGCACGTTCGGTCCATTCCCCGTCTATACATAGTCTGTGGATCGGGCCATCTAGTATCTGATACCTAACGTCTTCGCATCGGAAAGTGATCGTTTCACCTCCCATGAAGGATTCACCATTCCCTATTGCTGTGGTGTCTTCTCCGACTCCGACATGTGCAATAATATTCGGAAAGATATGTGGTCTCGAACAACGGTAATCTTCTGCAAATAATAAATTAAAATCTCACAATTTCATATATAATCAAAATTCAAAGGATCATAATCAAAATGCAATTGTAATAGTCCAAATGATTAATTTTCACGAAACTAGAACGAGATGCCAATAACTCGAATTATCTCTGATGCAATTGTAGCCGAACTTAAATCTATTGAGGTCGACTCAGCATTGGCTTTGCTGATTGTGACAATTATTCATGTTGCTCAAAATACATGCATATTTATGCAAGGGAATGAAAACATGAATCTGGCACCAAGTCATTTTTTCGACTAATTACAGTGTTGCCTTTAATGAGTTTATATAATCAAGCTGTACTTACCTTTTTGTTTGCTGTTTTTTAAATAAAACTTTAATGTATCCTCGACATCATCAATGGGTAAACATATTCAAATGTGGTATAAATGCTACTTCCGCTTAACGCTCTTGAGCATGTATCTAGCGTCATTGATTTGAATGATACTGCAGTGTACAATGAATATGTTGGATTGGAATATTACAAATTGCAGTAACAAATACACCAGAAAGCCAACCGACTGAATAAGTGATACTTGGCGACATTTTGTATTAAATATTCGTCTGTAATATTGCAAAGAAAGATTTGCAGACCTGCCGATCAAGTAACATAGTTTTTGTACATGTTAAAATGGATCTACATGTCAGGTATCAATTTCTTCCAAGCTTTACGTCAGGAGTTATTTTTTTGGAAACGGCTTTCAGATGTTGACCATGTTGACTGCATCCATAGCGGTGGCCTCTACCTAAATCAGTCAGAGGAATTTTAGAACTGCCCCACACCTGTTTTGTCCTGAGTACACCACTGACAGTGTTGCCCGAAACTTTCAACCAACATAGGGAGAAAAAAAGTTGATATGATGGCATACAAGGGATTCACTAAGATTGAAATAACAGCAATTACCACGTCACAAATATGCCGGAATTGTGATACTTTAAGTTACGGTAACTCGGTCATTCGGTAACCCCTTCAATATTGCACACTACAGTTACTAGACCCAAATTATCTATAAATGCACATCGAAGCTCAACAACGTTAGTGAACTCTTATGGTAGTGTTGAATTTATAACAAACATCGATATCAAAAAGGCTTGACCCCTTGTAGCAGCTCGATTTGTAGTTGCCTGTTACTCATTTTTTATGGTCAATTATTAACCATCGCAGATCAGTCCAGGGATAACAAATCACAGCAGAGAACTGATATATATATACCCTGGATTTTACCGCAGTGCACTGATATAGATACACAACTCATTTCAGCAGAAAACTGTCATAAATAACAAGCATTTACAACACCCTCACGTACCTGTCTGCTGGCTATACTTACGTACTCCGATCTACCATATCCTAGAACTGGTACCATTCTTGCACTGCGCTCAATGACCCTCTCTAAGGTCACTATTCTCTCCTCTCTCCCATGCAGAGCTTCCCGGGTCCAAAGAAAGACCCAACATACTCACCTTGCAAACGTGAGAGACAGAGAACGCCTTACACCAAACCCCGCTTCCCTCGGATGTTCACCGGCCCCCATACCAAGATCTCGAAGCAGATCACCAATCTCTCTACTGTAAAGTTTTTTATCCCAAGATTCGGACGCGGGATATAGACGGGAACCATGGATTCTCCGGCTTCCATGTTGACTTCCACACTGGCTCAAGTAGAATTTTCGATGCCCATGGTATCTCCGGCTCCAAACTCTGAAAGTGCTTGATTGCTCTCCAAGCTGTCGGCGAGTTTTCAGCCTCTGGTACAGCAGTTGGCATCGGGTCCAGCTCCACCAGTTGTATCGGATCCTACACTATCGGCTCCGGTATATTAAGTCGCATCTTCTCCGGGGCCCGACTCCGAGATATCAAGTGGCATCGTGTGCAGAGCTATTAAAGCAGGTCTTTGCCTGCTTCGGCCACATTCCGCCTCCGAGACCTTGTAGCAGATCTTCATCGGCTCCGAAACCAATCCCTCCTTCGGTTCCGAGGCACCTACCTTCGGAAGCACAGGATCCGGATGCCCTTGATGTTTTACAGACATGGTCGAAACTCGATGACCAACAGAATGACTTTTTGGGTGAGTTCTCCCACTTGGAGGCATCTGAGCAGGAGGACGAAAAAGCTGGTTATGGTAACAACCCTCCACCGTAACTTATTGCGAGGGCCATCGACATCTCAGGGAGAGGTTGGGGTTCCAGGACCTACAACATACATCTGAGCTTTAAACGACCACATCCAAATTGCTTACAACTAATGAATTGCAGGAGGAGTCAGCTCTCTATATACCGGTGGATACGGTGTGCTTCTTTATTGTAGAACTTCAGCAGGAAAAGAGGAAGTGAACGGCGTTCCCACTCATACAAGACAAGCCCCTAAGAAGACAGGAGGGTCTGGAAACAATTGTTCAAACCCCCGCGAATCTCAGCAGAGGTAACGGAACGCCATTGAGCTGAGAAAGGGATGTCTTCAGGTACGTTCCGAGACCCCCAGAGAGAGAAACAAAGGAGCTCCTTGTTGAACTTTGCCCCGGCATCCTGGACGGACATGAAATTAGCTTCGACATTCATTCTGGCGGCGGAAGTTTTGCCCATATATCACTAACAACTACTGGAAGATCATAATTGTATTCCAGACAGAGAGGCATAGCCCATGTTTTATGGCATTTAGGTCCTTTGGAAAGGCTCTAATATGATCAATTTACATTGGAGTCGTTGTTGATGGTCCTTTTCAGGCCGCACCAACGTTCTTTCGACGATGAAGTGGCAAGCGGGCGAAATCCAAGACACTCTCTGTGACTTACTCGTGTTGGGGGAGGAACTTTTTTGGTGGCCATTTCAATAAGTTGGTTCTGGAAGAATTTACCAGAAAGAGACAGCTTGTAGAAGTCGAGTTTGTCAAATTTAGGTAGCAATAAGCCTCAAGCCTCCCAGAGACTATTCTACTAGTCTAGGCTTTCAGTCGCTACATCCTACGAACCACGGTCTTGATTCAGAGGTGCTGGTAACAGAAGACCCTGCGGTGGGGACCGCGGTAACGTTCGTTCGCCATGAATACAGCATTCTCCTTTCTGAAGGCGTCCGACCAACACAGGAAAGACGTCTTTCGGTCAGGTTAATCAACAACATCCCAGAACCAGTCAGGATTCCAAAGCCCAGTCCCTAGGGATGACCATCCTAACACGGAACTCCCGACGGTGGGGGAGCTTAAAACAAATTCAAGAAAGCAAAGTCAGACCTGCGTCCGGATTCGTAGGTTTTGGACATTATTTCCGAAGGATCCCGGATCGAGTTCACCTCGAGGCCCCGGGTCCCGGAGGTAGCGGGGCGGAAAATCACACTAGTTCCTGCGGACCTGGACCAATACTGCGCCTTCAAAGAGGAGATCCAGGCACTCTTAACGAAGGGCGTGGTAGTCAGGGCACCTGGAAGGTTATTGGATTTTTGTTATATGATCTTTGAAAGTATGACGTCATGGGACTAAGAGGTACTACAAGCCCTGTGCGGGAGGCGATATACTATTTTCTGACATGTATGAACGATGCACTATTTGTAATAATTCATCATGCAACAATTACATTTGATGACATGTTTACCATAATTGTTCGATATTCACTGTTCTCTTGGCACCAACATCGAAATCTGCGACAACAACAGAAGACTGAAAAATAGTCTGGCCCTATGAGTGTAAATCTCTTGTTTCTCAATTGAATGATGACAATTAAAAGACATGTATTGGTTGTACTCGGCATTGACATAGACATAGAAACACCTATCACCAAGTGTAAGAAAGATCCAATAAGTTAGTGGGCATTTGAAATAGTTCTTTAACAGTTTATCTGCTGAACGTTATACTGGAACAGTAGGCTTTCTGATACACTAAAAGCCTAACAGTTTGCTCACTGAAACACCGTAGGCCTAACTCTGTCAGGGGCGTCTTTGGTACACTGGTTCTCTAAATAATAACAAACTAATCCAAGGCAAAATCCCAATAGTGGTAAACTGTTTGTTTTAGTCTGAAACCTGAATATGAGGACGCACGTTTTTTACATAAATTGCTGTTACACGGCTGAGCTAGTCTACTGACGTCCCGCCCTCTCAAACTCTTATAATGAAACGTATGGCACTGAATTCAACTGCAAGAAATCATCTAATGAATACCACTGACAAACTTACTCTTTCTTCAGAAAATAGAAGCTTGTTCTGAATAAGGAGAATTCAGCCGGGGAAATTTATGCCAATACTAGGTGAATACACCTCCTTTACAACTACGAAAAAGAAGAGCATTTATTGGCACACAATTGTTCCCTAGACTTAAAATAAACCTAACTAAACAATTTGATGTCTATTTTTTTTCTGAGAAAGGACTCCCCGACACCCCTATATGAGAACCGGCTTCAACGTCACCAGGGAAACACACGTTCATTACAAAACCTGTTGAGTCACTAGTGTTTTTTACATACGAGTTGTTTTTTTGCTTGTTATTTTGCCGAGCCTCAGCTGTTAATTTGTGACCATGAATTTAAAAGTAATTATTAAACTTGTTCATCACTTCACTGCACTTGTGAGACTGTGATGAAACATACAAGTAAATATGGAGAGATGGATGTTACTCACTTTTAATACTATAGACTCGAGCATGATGTGTGCACCGATTAAACACACACTACGAATCTACAATACGCATTGTAGAGCCAACAGTTATATATAAACGAACACTGCACAGTAGCCTACGTGTACATTCCTTGTCTACTTGTATGCTGTAACGACGTCTGCTACCAGGTACCGTGCGTGGTAGCATAGCGCCGATTAAACACATACTCCCTATGCACTACAAAACTACATTACCGAACAGTACTGTAATATATATAAACTTCATCGTACCTTCGTTATATACGTGTATGCTGTAACGTCTGATACCAAACACAGTACAGAGGAGCATTAGCGTACACAGTATCGTCAGACAGTGGCCACAACGCAGATGGGACGTACACGCAATGTACAGAGTAAAGAAATAACATCACATTACTGTACATTTGCTTTTATCTTTGGGAAACGTCAAAACTGTTAAAATCTTCCTTTAGACGAGTTACATGTGTATAAATTTCAGAACGACAATGTACATATACATATATGCATATATGCCCACATACCTATTGTACAACGTGGGTATGTATTTGGTCCTCTGCACCTCACCTTGGTAGTCCTGAGTAAGCCACTGGCAGTGTTGCGCGAAACTTTCAACCAAGCGAGGAAATGTAGTCATGCATGTACATGATATAATTCTAATTAGCTTATAATGCAACATTTTTATGACAGACAGCTTTAGAATAACAACACACCTTCACTTTTTTTTCTGTAAAGACACAATGAGCCATATTTAAATGTATAGCAGATTTGGTTGTGCCTCAACATGACTGTTTCACCAAAAACCAAACACATTTGGAATTTCCAGTTATTATATCTGTGGGCCTTTGTCTAGACCTACTGTTGAATTAAATTAAAAGTATTAATAGCCTTCTTTAATATTATATCAATAGAAGATTATTGGAAACTTGCATCTACTTTCAGAGCATAAAAATTACATTGTGTGTCAGTAAAGTTAATGGTGGGCTTTTGTCAGTGTAGTTGAAAGTAATATCATACCATATCTATAACCTCCAAACATTGCGTTTCTACTGAATGGTGCATGACTATGAGGTCCAACGATTAGTACACATGTACTGGAAGAAGTATGTATTGGTAATTTGACTTTTGACCTATCATTTTTTACTTTATTTCTAGTATTGAAGAAAAATGTTGCCTTTGTCTTGTAACATTTTATGCCGGTTTGTATGTCACATAAGAGTTGATATGCCATGGTATTTTACTATGGTGAAAGTAAGCTGGGCCATATTTTGAGCGAGTAAACAGGCCTCTGTGTATTCAAACTTTTAATCCAGGGTACTATTCAGATCTAGTACAGTGATGGTGGCTATGTAGTAGGAATGTGCCAGCATGATATAGACATGTGTATGGGTAGATTGAGCATGCTATGGAATTGCTCAATGTCCAGGTGTTCTTACTATCTGTGCTAATGGATGCGAAATATTTTCTTTACCATCTGCGCTAATAGATGCGACATATTTTCTTTACAATTTGTGCTAATAGATGCGAAGTATTTTCTGCACAATGAATTCGCCAATTCATGTAGGCTAGTTTAGAGCAAACATTTTAATCTTAGCTGAAACATCATGCTGTAAGGATTCATATGATTTTATGTGTCTCTCTTGGTAAGGCGCTCGATTATTTTTCCGTTTCAACACATTGCATGGGATATAGATCATTTTTGAAAAGCTCATATTAGCATGGGGCCATAATAGTGTAAACTTGGAATTCATTGTTGGTAAGAAGTGTGTTTCAGAAGGGTCGTCTGGGTACCAGAATCTGATAGAGTCTGATGAGGGCAGCTGTTTCATGACAGTATTTGAAAGTGACATATATCACTGCAGCTGTACAACGGGGCTTGCAAAGGGACGACAATATATGAAATCATTTGCCACTTGTATATCCGTTTGGGATTAATTTGCCCACTCTTTACTTTCACCGTAGTCAGCCTAATCAACCTTAACTGACTGGTTTAAACATCTATATGGCTAAGAGAACATAAACAAATACTGAGAAGCGATGGCCAATGGAACGTCGTTGAACTTAGAATAGACAATATCGTGTTCACAAGAAACTACTCTTAATATTATGTTGTAAAACCAAAATTATCTATGAGGTTTTACTAAGCTTTTCTAGGGTAATCTATGCAGAAACACCCAATCTTAATCTTGTGCAAATGGTTTCAACGTTGCGTAGTACCTGAACTACATGATATTACCTGGTTCATATTTGAATCAAAGGTATTGATAATTTAACATTGTACCATTATACCAATGATAAATTAAAAAGGAAGACGAAACTTTGTGTAACTTTGAAGAATTAAATTTATAATCAAGCTTATACTTGAATGTGCTGTTGAATTTCTTGTACTGTGTCTTTATATTGGTCGGATAGCCTCCATTCGAACACGCCAAATTGTACCCTGCTGTTGAAGGTTACAATGTACCTCTTCCATACATTCCAAGGTAACGATCATAACTCGAACAGTTTAAGTGCTTATATATCCTAAAGAGTTATATATACGTCAGCATGATAGCAGTGGTTTGTGGGTTAAGTGTGACACAGACCTGGTCCAGATCGGTTCAATAGCAAATCGGGAGTTAAGATTGTGTGAGAATCAACCTTTGAGATAAACTTCCATAGCATAAATTGGAATAATACATATATGCTATGCTGTGTAACCCAATATGTATGATTTCTAACATCGATCAACTGGATACATAATAGCTGCACATGGTCAAAATTCCTTTCCGTGAGTCCCTTGTTTTCAAAGCAAGATGCCAGATTTTCTCTTACCACATGTTGGGGTACGTCCGTTCCATTGTCCCTCAATGCATTCAATACTATTCGCGCCGACTAAAGTCATATCATCTTCACACCAAAACGTTAGTCTTTCACCTTCGGAGAAGGACACACGGCTCGCTATTGGCAAGTTATTTTCTCCGACGAGTACAACAACATGCGGATTGGTCGCAGGGCTCGAACAAACAGGGGTTTCTGGAGAAACAAAGTAAGATGAATCCAGTATATGTGTGTTCGCAAGGTAGCTAAATAGAGTACAGAATCGTCCTGAATTTCCAACCGTTACTATATACATACAGAAGCAACCTTAATTTTTCAATTACCAAGAAAACCCTCCAAAGGATCCGAAAAGATTTTTGTAATTTTTGAAAATGCAGAATAGGTTTATCTATAACAGTACACTGTTCTAATTTGCTATCCCTGAAATGTTGGAATGACAAATTAAGCTTACGGCTTTTGCAGATTTGTAATACAATGCATTTTATATTAAAAATAGCACCACCATTCTTTTGAAATAAATTTGTGCCATATTGAAAGGTGTCTCCCTCTTGAAAATAAACTTGTTTTGATTAACGTTTCGTCAACTTGGCTACGTAAAAGTCTTTGCTTATTGACAGCAGTTGGTATTTTTAAGAAGCCGATGATTTTTTCTTGGTTAAGAAACATATTGGGACATATAATCATGATATCTTTGTGACGGTTATCTTTCTTCAGAAAATAGAAGCTTGTTCTGAATAAGGAGAATTCAGCCGGGGAAATTTATGCCAATACTAGGTGAATACACCTCCTTTACAACCACGAAAAAGAAGAGCATTTACTGACACACAATTGTTCCCTAGACCTTAAAATAAACCTAACTAAACAATTTGATGTCTATTTTATTTCTGAGAAAGGACTCCCCTATATGAGAACCGGCTTCAACGTCATCAGGGAAATACACCTTCATTACATAACCTGTTGAGTCACTAGTGTTTTTTACATACGAGTTGTTTTTTGTTGTTTGTTATTTTGCCGAGCCTCAGCTTTTAATTTGTGACCATGAATTTAAAAGTAATTATTAAACTTGTTCATCACTTCACTGTACTTGTGACACTGTGATGCAACATACAAGTAAATATGGAGGGATGGATGTTCCTCACTTTTAATACTATAGACTCGAGCATGTTGTATACACCGATTAAACACACACTACGAATCTACAATACGCGTTGTAGGGCCAACTGTTATATATAAACGAACACTGCACAGTAGCCTACGTGTACATTCCTTGTCTACTTGTATTCTGTAACGACGTCTGCTACCAGGTACCGTGCGTGGTAGCATATCGCCGATTAAACACATACTCCCTATGCACTACAAAACTACATTACCGAACAGTACTGTTATATATTAACTTCATCGTACCTTCGTTATATACGTGTACGCTGTAACGTCTGGTACCAAACACAGTACAGAGGAGCATTAGCGTACACAGTATCGTCAGAAAGTGGCCACTACGCAGATGGGACGTACACGCAATGTATAGAGTAAAGAAATAACATCACTGTACATTTGCTTCTATCTTTGGGAAACGCCAAAACTGTTAACATCTTCCTTTAGACGAGTTACATGTGTATAAATTTCAGAACGACAATGTACATATACATATATGCATATATGCCCACATACCTATTGTACAACGTGGGTATGTATTTGGTCCTCTGCACCTCACCTTGGTAGTCCTGAGTATGCCACTGGCAGTGTTGCGCGAAACTTTCAACCAAGCGAGGAAATGTAGTCATGCATGTACATGATATAATTCTAATTAGCTTATAATGCAACATTTTTTATGACAGACAGCTTTAGAATAACAACACACCTTCACTTTTTTTCTGTAAAGACACAATGAGCCAAATTTAAATGTATAGCAGATTTGGCTGTGCCTCAACATGACTGTTTCACCAAAAACCAAACACATTTGGAATTTCCAGTTATTATATCTGTGGGCCTTTGTCTAGACCTACTGTTGAATTAAATTAAAAGTATTAATAGCCTTCTTTAATATTATATCAATAGAAGATTATTGGAAACTTGCATCTACTTTTAGAGCATAAAAATTACATTGTGTGTCAGTAAAGTTAATGGTGGGCTTTTGTCAGTGTAGTTGAAAGTAATATCATACCATATCTATAACCTCCAAACATTGCGTTTCTACTGAATGGTGCATGACTATGAGGTCCAACGATTAGTATACATGTACTGGAAGAAGTATGTTTTGGTAATTTGACTTTTGACCTATCAATTTTTACTTTATTTCTAGTATTGAAGAAAAATGTTGCCTATGTCTTGTAACATTTTATGCCGGTTTGTATGTCACATAAGAGTTGATATGCCATGGTATTTTACTATGGTGAAAGTAAGCTGGGCCATATTTTGAGCGAGTAAACAGGCCTCTGTGTACTCAAACTTTTAATCCAGGGAACTATCCAGATCTAGTACAGTGATGGTGGCTATGTAGTAGGAATGTGCCAGCATGATATAGACATGTGTATAGGTAGATTGAGCATGCTATGGAATTGCTCAATGTCCAGGTGATCTTACTATCTGTGCTAATGGATGCGAAATAATTTCTTTACCATATGCGCTAATAGATGCGACATATTTCTTTTTTACAATCTATTTTTCCGTTTCAACACATTGCATGGGATATAGTTCATTTTTGAAAAGCTCATATTAGCATGGGGCCATAATAGTGTAAACTTGGAATTCATTGTTGGTAAGAAGTGTGTTTCAGAAGGGTCGTCTGGGTACCAGAATCTGATAGAGTCTGATGAGGGCAGCTGTTTCATGACAGTATTTGAAAGTGAAATATATCACTGCAGCTGTACAACGGGGTTTGCAAAGGGACGACAATTATGAAATCATTTGCCACTTGTATATCCGTTTGGGATTAATTTGCCCACTCGTTACTTTCACCGTAGTCAGCCTAATCAACCTTAACTGACTGGTTTAAACATCTATATGGCTAAGAGAACATCAACAAATACTGAGAATCGATGGCCAATGGAACGTCGTTGAACTTTGAATAGACAATATCGTGTTCACAATAAACTACTCTTAATATTTTGTTGTAAAACCAAAATTATCTATGAGGTATTACTAAGCTTTTCTAGGGTAATCTATGCAGAAACACCCAACATTTGTTAATCTTGTGCAAATGGTTTCAACGTTGCGTAGTACCTGAACTACATGATATTACCTGGTCCATATTTGAATCAAATGTATTGATAATTTAACATTGTACCATTATACCAATGATTAATTAAAAAGGAAGACGAAACTTTGTGTAACTTTGAAGAATTAAATTTATTATCAAGCTTATACTTGAATGTGCTGTTGAATTTCTTGTACTGTGGCTTTATATTGGTCGGATAGCCTCCATTCGAACACGCCAAATTTTACCCGGCTGTTAAAGGTGACAATGTACCTCTTCCATACATTCCAAGGTAACGATCATAACTCGAACAGTTTAAGTGCTTATATATCCTAAAGAATTATATATACGTCAGCATGATAGCAGTGGTTTGTGGTTTAAGTGTGACACAGACCTGGTCCAGATCGGTTCAAGAGCAAATCGGGAGTTAAGATTGTGTGAGACTCAACCTTTGAGATAAACTTCCATAGCATAAATTGGAATAATACATATATGCTATGCTGTGTAACCCAATATTTATGATTTCTAACATCGATCAACTGGATATATAATAGCTGCACATGGTCAAAATTCCTTTCCGTGAGTCCCTATTTTCCAATGCAAGATGCCAAATTGTCTCTTACCACATGTTGGGGTACGTCCGGTCCACTGTCCCTCAATGCATTTAATACTATTCGCGCCAACTAAAGTCATATCATCTTCACACCAAAACGTTAGTCTTTCACCTTCGGAGAAGGACACACGGCTCGCTATTGGCAAGTAGTTTTCTCCGACGAGTGCAATAACATGCGTATTGGTCGCGGGGCTCGAACAAACAGGGGTTTCTAGAGAAACAAAGTAAGATGAATCACGTATATGTGTGTTCGCAAGGTAGCTAAATAGAGTACAGAATCGTCCTGAATTTCCAACCGTTACTATATACATACAGAAGCAACCTTAATTTTGCCATTACCAAGAAACACCCTCCAAAGGATCCAAAAAGATTTTTGTAATTTTTGAAAATGCAGAATAGGCTTATCTATAAGTACACTGTTCTTATTTGCTATCCCTGAAATGTTGGAATGACAAATTAAGCTTA
This sequence comes from Apostichopus parvimensis, assembly GCA_000934455.1. Lineage (NCBI taxonomy): Eukaryota > Metazoa > Echinodermata > Holothuroidea > Aspidochirotida > Stichopodidae > Apostichopus > Apostichopus parvimensis. The sequence continues at coordinate 75,099 of KN883737.1, forward strand.
CGGCTTTTGCAGATTTGTAATACAATGCATTTTGTATTAAAAATAGCACCATCATTCTTTTGAAATAAATGTGTGCCATATTGAAAGGTATCTCCATCTTGAAAATAAAGTTGTTTTGATTAACGTTTCGTCAACTTGGCTACGTAAAAGTCTTTGCTTATTGACAGCAGTTGGTATTTTTAAGAAGCCGATGATTTTTTCTTGGTTTAGTAACATATTGGGAACATATAATCATGATATCTCTGTGACGGTTAACTATACTGTTGAAGATGGATTACTTTTTTCCATTTGAAAAAGCTACAGATGCTATACATATAACAGGTCTAGAACACTTACCTTCAAATGCGACGCTTATTGAATGACTCAATCCACTACTCAAACAGGTGTATATTCCATTATCTTCTGATGTAGGGTTTATAATTACAAGACGAAAGACAGAAGTGTCATCGGATCGTTCTCCCTGTGTATCCTCGCCGTTCTTTCTTATCCGTGTATCCCCGCTTAACTGTGCACTGTTTAATCGATTCCTGCAACTGATGGTCACCTCATCCATCGGGGTTACCAATACAAACTGGCCAGATGGACTAATTGTTAATGAAGTTGTCGGTGAAATGTCCATATGTAACTGGGAGATATCTTAAAAGGCGTAAAAATAATATCAGCAATAACTTGGTTATCATCTGATCAAGTTAAACCAGCTGGCAGCGTTTACACGTTATTATAATA
>KN883737.1:76513-111163 GCA_000934455.1 Apostichopus parvimensis
ACAATGGCAATGGCAATGGCAATGGCAATGGCAATGGCCATGACCATGGCCATGGCCATGGCCATGGCCATGGTCATGGTCATGGTCATGGTCATGGTCATTGTCATTGTCATTATCATTATCATGATCATTATCATTAAAAATTATCCTTATCATTATCATTATCATTATCCTTATCCTCAAAAGAGGATTACCATCAAAAATAAGGAAGGATCATGCAATCCGCTGATGACACAACCCTTTTTCTCGATAATAGAAGAACCTCTTTAAGGGAGGCTTTGAACATTCTTAATCAATGGAAAAAATGAAAGAATGGAATGCGACCTTCACTAATTTAACGTCCAAAGACTGGCATCATTTTTTTTTTCAAAATGCTTTATTACACTGTTTCTGAGGCTAAAATTCAATATTTTCAGTTCAAATTTATTCATAGAATTGTTGCGACGATTAGGCTAATTCTTTCATTGATGGGTAAAAGTGATTCCGATCTTTGTACTCTTTTAGATATCTGTTTTGGTTGCAACAACGGGAAAAGACATACCTACAATTTTCTCATACTTCATATGAAATACTATATTTATGATTGCAAATGAAATGAACGAAATCCAATTATCGATGAGTTTTTTTTTAAATTTAAATTCATAATTAGTATTGAAAGGTTCAACTATTTGAGAACTTGCAGATAAGGAAAATTTTAAGTTACTTTTGTGGAGCTGTGGAACGCCTTTTCCTTATGTCCTGATTTATTCAATTAGGCTTTCTTCGATTCTCTTTCCTTTTACCCTATCTGTTTGCTACTTGTAAATGTTCTCGCAAAGTGTAGTTACGTGTAATATACATATAACAAATGAAGAATTGATGTTACAAATCATATGCAATTTCTGATCACATTGATGATAAACGATAAATTAAACGGAGAAAAAAATAAATAATAATAATTAAAAAATAACAATAATAATGATAATAATACAAACAAATTCTCCATTTATTTATCTAAATTATATCTTTATACATTTATTTCAGACAGATTTTAATGAAACAGCTAAAGGCACATTGAGGAGTTGAATTATTTCAAGAACAGTCTCAAGATTTTATGTAGCAGCTAAAGGCACATTGAGGAGTTGAATTATTTCAAGAACAGTCTCAAGATTTTAAGTAGAAAAATGACCGCGAAATGATCACGAAAGTGAAAATGACCAACCAGATGTACAATGTGGCCTGAGAACCAAGTTTTTCCCAAAAGTTGTTTTCATTCATAACCTTTTCAAGATTGTCACCAGTCACACATCATGTTTGACCTCATCACATCTCCTGTGGATCATTGCTTTTGTAGGTAATACTACGTAACGGCCCAGTACCCGTCAGCCCCACTTTTCAAGGTTTTAGGCCCATTATTTGTTCAGAATTTGAATAAGAAATTCACTTCAAAACATACCCATAATGATGCACAAAATTTCATCTATTGACAACCAATATTAGACTGGTTCCATTTCTCATAAAGATCCTCCTGAAATGATGCCGAAGGCATTTTTAGTACAAGCAATTGAAATATTGTTTCTCTATGGAAATTTTATGCTGATTTCAAAAAAACTGGTCCCCAAGCTGAATTTTGAAGGACAAGTTGTCTAATTTGCATAAATTCAAAATGGCCACCAACTTTATGATTTGGGTTTTTAACTCAAGATTCGTAGAGACTTCGTTCTTGTGTCTATACCTTTGTTTTTAGGGTCAAAGAATACGTTTATTACATTAGTTGTATGATTGGATCATAAATATTTACACTTAATTTGCATTAATTTAAAATGGCCGTCATTTTGATGCTTTGATGCATAACTCAAGATTCAAGACCCGTAGAGACTTCATTGTTGTGTCTATACCTATGTTTTCAGTGTCAAGAAATTCATTTATAACCGTAATTATATCATTGAGTAATATGCTCACACCTATTTTGCACAAGTTCAACATGGCGCCATTCTAAAACTTATCTAATCTGTCTTTCTCGGGTTTAGATTAATGTCACTTTTTGCCAAAAACGGTTTCTAGAGTTTGAAAATGATAATTAATGATTTTTACATTGCATTGGAACATACAGAATTCATCGATCATTTACTTACGGATGAAATTTATATGTCTCTGAATAACCGCCAATTAATTGTCTCTTACGTTGAAGTATTCAGGTCCACGTTTTCTACAGCCACATTGGCCAATGCAAGGAATAAGTGCATCAGCAAGAAATCAGTTCCACACAGACGTCGGGAATGGGATCCAGAGTCATCATAATGGGTCGCAATCCTGTATCTCCTCGCTTCCAACCCATATCAGCTGGATCTGGTAGATCAGGTGTTTGGCAATTAGCTTCTTTCCATACCATGGTTTGGTAGTGTACACGCTGGATATGATGATTTAGCGAATTACTGGTCAGAGACAAAGACTCATGTTTTTCGGCCTTCTCAAACATGATTCGACGTGCAGTATCCACCGAAGCTGTGTCAACACCATACATGAGGGATACAAACTTTTCTCTGGATGATATCTTATCTGCAAGCAGCAAGCCTTCACCAAGACCACTCAGTAGTTCAAAGTGGGTAGAAAACACTCTCCGTGCTGTTTTCTTTGTGTGACCAAAGAAGTAAGAAGTTGTGTCGCACCCTGTTAGTGCGTGGAATGGAAGTAAGGCATTTTCAAAACCAGTCGGCAACTTCTGACGAACGGCATCAACAGGAATGTTCTTCCTTTTCTTCTTCGTTCCAGCCATCATCCATGAGCTGTTGCATTGGACACGGTGAAAATGTGCAACCAAGAGCAGAAGGACATCGGTGTCTTGTGCTGAAACCACAACTGTGTCAAAAGGGATGTTGACTGCGTGCAGGACAAGTCTAGTATCTGCTTCTTCATGAGACGCTCTGAGAGGAAGGATGTTAGTTGATGTGTGAGAATATTTTACTTCCTGTTCATTCTCAAATCCACCAGCTACAACCACCTCCTTGTCGGGTGGGGCATTTTCTAAGAATTGCTCAGAAAGAAACCTCGCAAGATCTGACTTGTTGTCTGGTGAGGATATGAAATTGGACCATGAACTTGGGAGGGGAACATCTCTACCTTCAATCACGCGTCGTATTGGTCTTGTGGGTTTAGAACGCCTTTGTCGTGTCGTAGATTTGATTGACTCTTCACGATTTCTATCAAATACCACATCTATTCTACAATAGTCAGAACCAGATTGATATATAGACTTTGTAAACTCATCTGCTAGGTCTCCAAACGTCTTAGCATTAGTTGGCTTGCCGACAGCAATTACTCTGACCTGCCCATCTATCACCAAGCAAGCAGTAATTTTATTGAGTATATGTGCAATATTTGCAGGGTATTCGACTTCCGCTGTTATTACATCGGCTAGAATTGCTTTGTGCCCTTTCCTAAGCGTACTATTAACATTTGCAAGTGCGAGTGGTACAGGCATCAGTTCATGCTTCAGAATAGTATCAAGATCCACTTTGGGCCCTCCTGCATATGCTCTGATGAGACGTTGCAAGATGTTCCTGTCGGTCTTCATAATCTTTGTTTTATCCTTGTCACGAGCCGATTTCTTGACCTCGTACAGGGTTCAAAAGTCGGTGCATTGTTTTTAATGATAGGGTCGTAAAGTGATTTATTAGGTGAGGACTTTCCTGCAGCTGCTGCTTGCCATAGGTCTGAGCATTTAACAACGAGTCTTGAATTTGTTCATCAGCCAGATCTTTCGTCACAATGCTTTGAAGAGCAGTTGGCTGGACAGTAGGATCAAAAACATTGAATTGTTGAAATACAGACACGAGTGATTGCTCATCAGTATCGTCTTTCTCCTGGCGGCTAGGCATTTCTTCATTTCGAAAATGCCGGTTCATGTGACTCATGTGATACATCCTTCGGGTTTACAATGCAATATGTTAACGCAGATTGTAAGAAAGAGCCCAGCGAGAGAATGCAGAACTTGTCTTGGTAGTTCCAACTATTCCACCACCACGCTTTCCCGTTCCGTTCAACCATTCTTCAGGATCAACTTGATTGAATCGGCGACTTGATCCCTTCACAACAAAGCTTTCCCGCTGAAGCTTGGTTAATACATCTGCTGGCAACTGTGATCTCTCTGCAAGATACACGGGACCCCACGCCCATAATTATAGTGGTCATACCTAAGAAAGTAGGGCAACATCTCACGGAAGGCAAACAGGTGCAGATCCCATACACCATCACGCTGGGCACGTGTGAACATAAGTAGAGTCCCAACCATTTGTATGTATTTCCACCAGAAGTCAAAGTTGACATTCTCCTCTCGTCTCTTTTCTTCAAAACTTTCCAGTATTCTTCTGATCACTGACTGTTGAGAATTCCTATCAGGTCTTGTGCATCAGACTGTGAAATGTCACCACATATTTGCTTGTCAGTAGCGTCAACATGGTGTAGAATACTTGGTCCAAGCAAACGCCACAAAGCCTGAACTGTCAGTTTATGGGCCCTCGTTGCCTTGTTGTAGCTCTTACCATTCATTGCCTGTTGGGCAGTATGTTGTCCAAATATACCTGCCTCTATCCATACATCTGCTAATCCTGAGCCCTCCATATGCGTTCGAATCGCGTTGAGAAAGTTCATCGATATATGAAGCCCTCCTAGTCGTGGTAAGAGGTTCTTATACTCTTCTGGGTGGGCCCATTTGAGCTCCATTAGCTTGCAGTATAAGGCTTGGTCAACAGTAAGAACTGTAAACTTCTGCTCTGCATGTGCGGAGACTTGGAAGCACCTACGAACGACTGTATTGAGAGTGTCATACTCATGAGCTGGAGCCTGGATTATAGGCATATAGCCGACTGAAGTCATTGGTTGAGACTGAGAGGAAAGTTTTTCGTTGAAAACTGTCCAGCTGGAAGTAACTGTCCCTCTTTGCCGCAATTTATTTTGGAAATTGATCGCTTGTTTTGTTGGATTATCCAACATTGGGATTCAAAGGGTTTTAAATCTTCAGTTATGCACAAAAACCATAAAAACGGCGGCCATTTTGAATTTATCCAAATTAAGTGTCAACTTATGACCTGTAATGATACGACTATTATTATAATTGCATTCTTTGACCCTACAAACAAGGGTATATAGATACAAGAACAAAGTCTCTTCGACCCTTAAATTCTGAGTTATGCACAAAAATCATCAAAATGTCGGCCATTTTGAATTGATGCAAATTAGGCATGCTTCTCTTCAAAATTCAGCTTAGGGACTAGACTTTCTGTAATCAGCATAAAATTTCACATTAGAAAAACCGTTTCAATTGCTTGTACTCACAGAACAATGCCTTCGACAAGTTTCTTTGTGAGAAATGGAACCAGTTTATATAGAAAAAAAACCCTTCAACCCCTAACAGACCGGTCAAAATTGCACGAGTAGAGGGAAGTATGATGAAGAATATTGGTTAGGGAATTTTCGAAAATTCAGGCACAGTTAATTTATTGGTGAACAAATATTGAAACCTCTTATAACGGCTACTATAAAACTTCGATATCATAAGAAAATTTAAAAATATGCTCGAGGTGGGGGCGGTCGCCCGCCCCCCCCCCTTGGCTTCGCGCCTGCGGTTATAAATCTTGTAGGAAACAGGCCAAATGGAAACCCAGTAAACCCATATCGATGAGGATCATATATATGATTGTACGTACTTATACTCATACACGAGAGATGTACAGACATTATGATAATAATCATGAGTGACATCATGGTATACGGTCACAGGTCACAGAAACGACCACGAAGAGTCATTGAGACATTTACCTCATGCAGCATGTGTTGGATGAAGTTTTAGCCACTGCCAAATATGATTTGGATAAATCATCTCACGCATTATTTTCTATTTATAGCCACTCAAAAAAATTATGCCACCAAAATATTGGGGGGATAATAGATACGATAACCCCCACCTAAAATATTGGGGGGACATGTCCCCCAGCCCCCCCCCCCCCCGTGATCCCGCCCATGCTTATACAGCATAAAACGACATGATACTACTTCATTGTAGAATCGTGTATTAATGAACTCGCACTAACTGGATGGTACAGCAACTACTGTTCATGTCCCACAACCGTGCATCAGTAAAGACTATTTTGTGTTCGTAACGCGGTAACATGTGTTACAGGTGGCACCAGCAGTTACTGTACTAGCTTTCAATTCCGGGTGTTGTAGGTCAGATTGGGTTCAATAACTGTGTTTTGAAGCTGTTACCGGATGACCGCGTTTCTGTAATTTAAAGTACCACAAGCCGAACGTATATTGTGTTGCGATGTTTACAGTTATTTCAGTTTTTGTGAATGATTTATGGTTAATCGGGTTAAAATTGTTAATGCTGCATTAAATCGGAGTTCATTTGGAACTCTGTCAAGTACAATCGTGCGCGGCACCTAGGCTGAACCTTGGTCGCAAGCATGCAAAACAGGATACGTTAATATTATAATTGTTATAATACCTTGCACTAACACACCCTGTACGTGGGTGCACGTGCACTTTATTGTGTTCATGCAGTTTTCCTTACCACACCTTGGAGCACTACCAGTCCATATGCCGGGGGTCCATGTTCCACGTTGACATCGCCTTCTGCTTGAACCAACATGTAATTGATATCTTGGATCTTCACACTTTGAATAAATCTCTTCAGCTTGATTGAATGCTGTGCGATCGTCGATCGGATCTTTGTTCTCTCCGACAAAGTAAAGAACGTTGGAGTTGATTTGTGGCCTTGGACAATCTACGTATCAATAAACAATATATTTCAAATATATACTAAAACTTAGTAAATGGTTGGTAATGTTAGAAAGGTACAAAGTCAATCTCTTAGAGGAAAGAACATATCGCGAAGGTCCAGATACAGGCCATTGCCTTTCCAAATGATCTACCATTCAGATGCAACATTGAAATATATATATTTTTGTTCAAAGTGAAAACATCGAGGACGCACACGAGCACTATAGTACAGAGGGTCAAGACGGTATCAAAAATGTATTCTTATGACAAAATTATCATAAAAAAATACAGAAATTAACAAAGATGGACCCCAACGTATCCTTTATATTATTAGTCTCGACAATAACCATCAACCTTCGTGCTGCACTCAGTAACAACCACTGCACTCTACAAAACTTTAGACAATAAATGTTTACAAACACGGATGAAATCACAAACGATTGTCAACAATGATAAGCAAAGACGGTCCTCGTTGTGAAAGAAACATTTGCAAAAGTTTGATTATTTAGGTGGGCTTTCGGTTTTCATAGACTATATTGACAGCAGTATATAACTTGATAACTGTATTAATAACGTCAGTAAATAACAGCACTTACTTGTTCCACAATCCGACAGCATCTTCCTGTGTCCTGTGTTGCGATAATCAAATTTACCTGTTGTCTGATCACACGTATAATAGTGGCTTCCAATGAGACTGTTGCCAGGGTTACATAATACACTCAAATGTATATCCCTGAAGCAGCTCCCAGGAGCCATTGTACGGTAGTTACTGCCTGACCGTACACTATATCTACCATTCGCTAATGATCTAGGAACAACACATCCATTGTCACATGGATCACCTGGCGAGAAATGAAGTAATGAATATCATCATGGTGAATCTGACGCTATATCGAATATTTTTAAAGCAAATGATCAACTTCACATTTTAGACATGCCCGAACACGGGGGGGGGGGGTGGTATTTAGGCTTTGACGTTGATTAAACAATTGCCTACAACTATCTACTACCTACTAAAATACCGAATTTTCCTTAAAGCATTTTATCATGCCTGTAAATGTAGATCTTGATATTCATGTTTACAATATGTTTATTTTCGCCTAGTTGAAATACCACTGGATGCATTAAATGAGACAAAGTTACCTTATCAGTTTTTCTGTCAATAAAACATCGGAGAGTTAATATTTAAACAATATTAATGATATGATCTCCTTAAAGTTCACGGTTTCGGAAACTGCTGTTTTGTTGTACTGTTATGAAACTTATATTTGGCTAATAACCGGTGTTACAATCTTTACATAATCTTGCAGTCAAAGATGTATGTAACGTATCAACAACTCCAAAACTACAAGACTACAAAAAAATAAATTAGAAGTAGTCCATTTGTTCATTTCAATGAACGAATACAAGTTCCCGTCAACATTTACAGCCTATTAACTTGTTGTAAATAAATTGCTGTAAATGAGCTTCCATCAGCGGCAGTAGATTGTTGCTTGTGAAGTTCACTTCCGGTTAGTGAGTACTTTTCTTAGTGAAAATTGTGGTACATGTTTTGTAATTTACAAAGATCCTCTGAACTTAATTTAAGTGTTTCGTTGTTTTATATTTCTACCTGGTCACTAGCTGAGATAAGAGCTTTGCTGTTTTTCTAGTTTTCTTCATATAGTAACCTTCCTATTTTAATGTAATATTTGTATTAATCTTGTATAAACATATGATTAATCAATTTGAAATTGAAAATGATGTATTTCTATGTTCAAGGGAGCCGCGTTGCGATAAAATGTTCTCTAAAAATCTTACTAAACAGATAAAATGATTCATCATGACAGTTCACATTGTGTTACTACATTTTATAGAATGTTTAGTGGTAAAGTTTGACTACAGCTTTACCATGCATGAATTAGTGGTGATACTGTTGTCGCGACAGCACGACGAAAGAAGAAGAAATACCTAATAGATCTCCAAAGATCTGAACTTCACATAATATGAGAGGAGCGGATGATCCAGTATGATCCACACTGACAAAGCGACCTTCAACATTTCCATTCACTGTCATTCTAACTGGATTACTGCTGACATCGGTTATACGACCTACGAGGGTATTTTGAGTGATCTCAGATCCTGCTTCCTGTCCAACTCTTACTTCTGCATTTAAGAGTGTGTTCTGATCATCTAAAGGTACAAATTTGAGATGTTATTTACTCTGTTTTAATTCATTCATATTTGAAAATGCCAAATCAGAAGGAATGCAGCAACAACGAAGAGTATAGAACAAGTCATTTTGATGTTAGCGTGACTGTATAGGTCCTCTAAGATAAATTAAGATTCATAGCTGTGATATTTGTACACAATATGATTCGAGGTACTACTCACAAGGGGCGGTGAGCAGTTCACAATTGCTTTGATAGAAAACCGTTAACATGGTAAGAGTTGGAACTACTTCTGTAGGAGTCGACATCTTACATCGCCCGAAGCTTACTGGTTTGGGTCTTTACGAAAGGATATACTTGCCTGTCACCAAATCATGTGCTCTGCGTTCTACCTAGCCTAAAACTGCTGATAACATTTTGTACCCTATAGCCCTTTACGTTCACCGTTATGCAATGCGCTATTGGGTTATGGGTGGTTTGGAGGGATCAAGGTAAAGAAAAAAGATATATGTTGACTGATGACGATGACTGACGTAAGTGACAACAAGTGAACAGTGTGACGCATATCAATAAATATGAAGATATAATTGCATCTAGTACATAATACACAATTAAGTGTAATAGCTACTCCATGAGCTCAGGTCCGGAGACGTTTTCGGTCTTCGCGTACTGTCTGTCAACTCATGTTGGGGAAATGCGTTCCTGACCCTAATAGCTTTAACTAATTGATCTCTGTTTTAGGTGGAGGAGATTGCTTTTGCTCTTATTAGTGATAGACCTTCCCTTCACTGCAATTCCCGATTGACCATAACTCCATTTTGCGACTACCAGGGATGAGACCAAGCTGCAGGCAGCCTGTCGGAGCTCTTCATCTCTCTTCGGAGCTGGCTTGTAGGAGGATGATGGCCGGAGCTGCTCACTTTGGGACTAAATGTTTTGACGTCAATAGTCGAAATTCTTCCAATTCTCGGACGTGATGTGACAAAAAAAGTACACGGGTCCTCCCCGGCCAAAAACGCAAAATTGTGCACACTTTATCGGTGCTGCCTTCTTCAGATTACATCTTAGGTACGACAAGAACATATGAAGTAAAACATTATATCCAAGTATGCGATGATGTATCGATAATGTTACACCAGAACAACTGGATACTGCAGTAGTGGCCGGTCCTACTAATCCGATGTTCTGAAGCCTAGCATGCACGACTGCACCAATAAGTAAGTACGGGAGAGCTCTCCTCTGCTGTACATGGACCAGCAGCCTACTTTCCTAGACTCACGAGGGCACACCGCGAGCCCCGTATTAGCTAGCATCAAGGATACAAATGATTATCATTGTTATGCGTTCACAACGTTTTGACAGCAGTAAAGGTTTCCTAGAAATATCCCGGGGAAAATTCCAAATCCCAGTGCTCTGAATACAGAAAATACTAATTGTCGTTAGAGCATTTGTGAGGACTTAGTGCGCTAGGCTAATTGGCCTAGCTAGCGCGCGAAATAGGGCGTGACTATTACAACAATAAATGAAACTCTGATTGCTATAAAAATAACTTTATGAAAATGAGCGATCGGTGTACGTACACCGTGGTAAAACTTTCACCGGGGACTACAAAGGGGCCAGGTGTACCATACATCAAAAACGTTTCCAGAATTTCAGGGCTGAGAAACCCGTCACGGATTGTTATACCCGCAGTGCGGGGAGTTACAAAATTACGACTTAGCGTAGCTGGTACCTACACACACGTAATAGAGAAACGCTGCGTAACCGGGAGAAACAGACATGTTAAAAAAAACTAAATTTTCTACTCAGTGCTTGTAGTAGGTGAAGAGATGAAGCTCTGGTTATCTTGCGACTTCTTAAAAACAATTGCAAAACTCTGCGAAATAGATGAAATCCAGGCCGGAACACGCGTTGGAACAGTAGATTGGAAGGAAGAGAATAGCGACCCGTAGAGGATAATTGGGAGCGCAGTGCAAGAATATTAGCAGTTGTTATAATCTAAGTAGATTGGAGTGCATATGTTTGGAGACAGATGAAAGAAGAGTGAAGTAAATTATTTACCATAGTGATAAATTTGTATTTCTGTCACAGCAAACTTGGCTCCCAAGTCGACAAACCACCACTGGTTTCTTGTTTCTGTAACAAAAGAAAACAAAAAGGAAAATCAATGTAGCAATTTTTACAGGCCGATGTAGCAATGGAAAACAGTTCAATCTTAATGTTAGTTTGATCAAATGAGTAATACAGTGTATTGTGACATTAGCTACAATAATATGAATTAATTCTGAATTATTGTCAAAAGTTTGTAACAATTTCTTATTGCTTGTTTCTGGAAATCGTTTGTAAACTCTGAAAATTTACATCAATTTTGTTATTTGTTTGTGTGAAGGGTGGGGGGCTATTCAACCATCTACTTGTGTAACATGTCGTAACAAAAAACACCGTTAACATTTAAAAATATAACTGTCAACAAAAATAACGTGAACGTAAAACGTGTGTGGTAGGAAGTAATATAGATTATTACATGCTGCATATAGAGCAACAGGTTTATGTTCTTAACCTCTGTACCCATAGTTACGAATGAAACCTATGAATCTATTCATAACAAACATATTAGGCTTCGTGGAATTAGAGCAGTATTTTGTATTGTAATAGTTATACTATCCACACTTTGAGTAATCGTAGATTTCAATAATTTCCAAGTTTTAAGATATTTCATGATAATTAAGTATGCCAATATGCAAAAGGACGCCATTTTCATTTACACAATGCAGTCATAATTGTGTATATTTCTACAGCCCAGTAATGACGCTTTACAGTATCCCCTCCTATCCCAATGAAAGGAACAGACCAGGCCTTATGTTAGACACCACTAAACTACTGTATCCCCGCCAATCCCAATGATAGTAACAGACCAGACAATCTGCTAGACATTACTAAACTACCGTTATCTCCTTCAAGCTTGTCTCAAATCTTTCCTACCAGAACGGGCTCTAACCACTCCACATTTGTGTTTTTATAATCTCCAATTCTTGCTCCTGGGAGTCATAGACAATTTCATTTCTTTTGCAGTCTTGTTTGTGATTGATTTGGTTATTGAGTCACACAGTGACTGCAGCATTTCTTCGTAGTTGCTGCGTTTCCTAAGCAAAATCATTCCAAATGTGGAGTTTGAAAGCATATTACTGCTCATAGAGAGTCGAAACTTTATAATCCTTTTTATGTAAATGTAACTATATGAATGACTGGTAACATGTGTAATGTACATCAAAGTTAGTCCATTCTTCCACGGTGCATTTGTGGTGATATCCGTGACATTTTCCTTGTTGTTGTCTTGTTCAGATATAAACATCATGTTGAATGTTGTAAAGTAGATACAAATTGGCATATGCGTCTTGTATATCAATTCACCGCTATACTCACGTGTTTGTGAACATCTTCCATTTTCAACCGTTAGGCCATTTACTGCCAGGTCGGCTCCACTGTTTCCGTACGCATCCGTTCCTTGATATGCTTTCTTATTTTTGGCAACTGAAAATGGCAAGAAAAGGTTCAACACACATGAATTGCGTTTTCAAAGAATGACAAGTATGCAACGACGATTTATGTTTATACATGAATTTGCAGTTGTATTTAATGCTCCGAGCAATGAGAATACTTTCTGAATTTCCGTTTTTTTATTTGCTGATGCATAGATTACGCCATTTTGTTATATTTTAAAGGAAAAGCAAGGAAAGCAGATTATATGTAAGTGGGTGGATGCATTAACATGTTAATCATATTACTGACAAGTATTTTTCTTAGTAGAGCGTCAACGTTTCTCACCATTGACAAGACAGTTTCCTACGGGAGGATTCCAAGTTCCATTATCACATCTTGATGTCATACTTCCTATAAGAACAGTGTCGTCGTCATGATCGCATAAAACTGTCAGGTTTGATCCGTGGACGTATGACCGATCATCAAAATTTATTATTTCTCTGCCTTCTTCATCAAGTACTGGCCAGCAGTTTGCTATTGAAATATACGTATACATTGTTATTATGGACAATACGTGATGATGTGATGTAGCAATAAGTGTATTCAACAATGAGCTTGAACAATAATATTCTGTTTGCTCGAGTTATCATCGCCTGACGGGAAGTGATGGTGAAATATCAATGCTTGTTAACGACTTCATATGCGGTAATACAATCTCTATAGTTGGATGAGGCCACAACTGATTGGAAACTCTGCAGATTGTATTATTTAAATGTTTAATGTTAATATCGCTAATTTAGTATCAACGCAAAACTTTCAGAAAAAAATCGACAAAAAGACAGTAGCTGTAGATTATGTTTTCTGTCGTTTCTTCATAGATCTTCGGGCGTTTTTAAAAATTATTACAAATTCCCGACTACCACATTGTAACAGTAACGCATAAATTTAATTATCGTGATGGATATGGAAATTTTTACGTAAGGTTTTAATTCATTGGAAAAAGTCGCGTCGCAATTATGATCGCTATGTTGGTCTTACAAGCTCGGTTTCTCAAATTTCCTACTTTCAGTATCATATGTCAGATATCCAAACGTTTTGACCTTACAGAAGAATGATTACACGTAGCCTCCTTACATAAGCGCTTGCGTACAGCATAATGTAATTACGGGGTACAACGACTCGTTGGTCTTGTCATTTTGTCTCCATGATGTGACAGAGGTGTGAATATAAAACAAACTATTAAAACTAGTAAAGATGTGTATACGACTCTTGCTGTATTTTGTCAACCATGAAAATTACATATCGCATTAGCGATTTGTGATCTATTAATTGGACCAATTAGCTACAAATTAACAAGATTACTTTAAACTGCTTTCAGACGTGACATATCCCTAGTTTAATCTTACTTTGTGGTCATTACTGCTTTATAACATTTAAACTGTACTTTCTATTGTAAAACAGCTGAGGGCTTACCTACGCTTGAACACCTTGGAATGCTAGGGGACCACTGTCCGTTTCGACAGATAGAAGATTCGGTCATGTCGGGGAACAATCCATCTCGGCATGAAACTTCAAGCTCCGTACCAGGATCGAACTCGTTTTCTCTAGAGGATGCACCATCATAAAAAACCGTTAAGTAGTCCATGCTGCTCACAGCAAGACATTTTGCTGAAAATGACGATAAGAAAGTTACATCATTGTTTTAAATAAATTTACAACCAGTTGAATTCGAATCTTGTACATTTAATTATATTTATTCAAAGTATTTATCGTGGATCAAACTAATAGAAGTGGTTGAATTTAGAGATATCAACAGGAACTTTTTCGGACCCTGCAGAGATTTTAATGTTACTTGTGCAAGCCAATAAAGGATGCTTTACTTAAAGGCGGTCTGCAATTGATATGGTTAAATCTTCAAATTCTAACCTGACAGCTTGACATTCATTGTATATTTATCATTCCGAACAGATTGCGGGTCATGAGCACTAAGCACGTACAAAGTGAACCAAAAGTGGCAGAAAAGATATACACTACAAAATAAATAGAAAGAAAGTGAAGCTTTTTTGCCACAGATTAGGGTCCATGCGTTTGTCAAATGTTCACCACCCCACCCCAACCACCCACCTTCCTCACTTCGCCTCCTTGGGATCGAACTTAATTTGTACATACAGTGGAAAGTTTGAGATAGAATGATCAATATTTCATATAACCAGGGAAGATTTTTAATTAGACTTATTCTAAAAGAAACAATGCCAAATTTTGCATTAAAAGTTGAAATTGTTTTGGCACAAAACGTTAGCAAATTGCTGTGAAGTAAACACTTTGAGAAAATAGTCGTAATCAGAATATAATAATCGAAATTTTGAGACGCTAACGAAGTTTCGAAATTAACTTTCAACAATTTTAGACGCGATGAATATTCGAATACGTAAACAAAATCGTGCGAAAATAGTTACAGATTTGGGAAACTAAGTAGAAATTCGAAGATAACAATGTGAACATTTCAACGTCCGTCTTTGTTCAATGCGCCACATAAACTAATATTGTTTTGCTACAATTAAGAATTATTTTTTTCTGTTAGAATAAGCACCTGTACAGTGGGAGAGAGCGTAGTGGGCTGTGGACAAGCTTCAATGTCCTTAGGGATATAATGGGAGGGCGTATTGGGCTGTGATCAAGCTTCAATGTCTTTAGGGATATAATGGGAGAGCGTAGTGGGCTGTGGTCAAGCTTCAATGTCTTAAGGCGTAGTGGGCTGTGGTCAAGCTTCAATGTCTTAAGGGATATAATGGGAGAGCGTAGTGGGCTGTGGTCAAGCTTCAATGTCTTTAGGATATAATGGGAGAGCGTAGTGGGCTGTGGTCAAGCTTCAATGTCTTTAGGAATATAATGGGAGAGCGTAGTGGGCTGCGTTCAAGCTTCGATGTCTTTAGAGATATAATGGGGGAGAGCGTAGTGGGCTATGGTCAAACTTCAATGTCTTTAGGGATATAATGGGAGAGCGTAGTGGGCTGTGGTCAAGCTTCAATGTCATAAGGATATAATGTTAGAGCTTAGTGGTCTGTGGTCAAGCTTCAATGTCAATAAAAAATGTCAATAAAATGGGAGAGCTTTTTATGTATGTCTTTATATTTATGACTTGCAGGGTATAAGTAGCACATTGAGAGAAATTCTAGTTTATCCCAATGTAACCTAGATTAGATTCGACAAATCATGAAAATTGCAGTTTCTTAAACCTCTTCAAGTTTAGTCCATTTGCAGCTGAAATTATTATCATAAAAATTTCAAAATGTAATGAAAAAGAAAATTGCGATTCTATAGTTGTTGACATGTATGCCAACGGAACCCACCTGAATATCCTATGAATCACAGGTAATATTGAATTGCATGAGATCAACCATGCATTTGTGATTGCCTTTTAGCTATAAGGAGAGGATTACCTTCAACACAAGTTGGTAAAATGTGGTTCCAGACTCCATTCACGCACTTAATACTCTCGACGACGTCAGAAATAGTAAACCCATCATTACACCTAACAGTTACGCTATCACCATGACGTGGTGGTCTTGTAATTACAGTGCCGTTCATGTAGTGTAGATTTCCATTATCCACCAACCTCACTTCACAAATAGCTAAAAAGGAGTAAAAAAGCAATAAACTGTAAATGAAATTCGTTTTAATTCATCTCTTATTTCGTATTTGATATGTTATAGTTTGTCATGAACTTATCGCATTCAATATGTTTATTATTCAAATTAAAATAGAAAGAATGTAGGCTATGCCTATATGTACTTTCATGTCATTTTAGTTTTCCTCTGTTAATATCTCAGCTATAGAACTGGTTAGCCACTAGTGTTAATTACATACGAGTTGTCGTTGTTGTTTGCTGTTGTTGTTATTTTTTGCTGGGCCTCAGCCAGCGACGTAGCCAGGAATTTGAAAGGGGGGGAGCACACTTTGCGATTAATATGGGGGAGGGGTCTAAGGGGAGGAGGTTGGAGATTTCTTTGAACAATTGAAGGTCCTTAGATGCGATCTGGTGCAATGTTTTGCAAGTTTCATCATTATCATATGACATCATATTATTAGCAGATTTTGTTTCCTGTTTGAATTCTTTTGCATCTTCTTTACATATTATATCAGAAAGACAAACATAGTGCCCTTTAACAATTTTTCTAATAGGATGACTCTTGTATATTGTCCAATGTCCGGACTTCAATACACTTGACGAACTTAACTGATGGACAATATAAACTTTCATATTTTGTAAGACAGCCAGATGTGCAGTGGCCTAAAAACAAATATCGTTATCGCAGTGTATTAGCAGTGTAATAAATATTTATAGGAAGCGCGTACCACGTACGGTTGCTAGCTTAGCTTCATAAAATGCTGTTCGTGCAACAACTTAGGACGAATCATAGAAAGGATGAGAACGAACGTTGTCAACGTCGTTGTGAATACGGTTCGTGACACTCCATCGAGTGCGGTTAGGTAGGCAATATGTATTTTATTACGCAGTGGCCAACTGTAGGTTGGTAATAGGATGTAGGCTAAATTTAGCTAATTGCATCTTCCAAACTAAGTAAGTAGCTGAATCAGTAGGCCGGAATGTTACTACGATTATTATCGAGTTAACGGAGCGGACGAGTATTCAAGATCAAAAGAGCACTGACAAAATACTATGGTAAAAAGGCCTCAGTTGTCAATTTGTGACCATGAATTTTAAAGTATTTATTAAACTTGTTCATCGCTTCCCTTTACTTGTGATACTGTGATGAAACATACAAGTTAATATGGAGGGATGGATGTTCCTCACTTTTAATACTAAAGACTCGAGCATGTTGTGTACACCGATTAAACACACACTACGAGTCTAGAATACGTGTTGTAGAGCCAACAGTTATATATAAACGAACACTGCACAGTAGCCTACGTGTACCTTCCCTGTCTATTAGTATGCTATAACAACGTCTGCTACCAGGCACAGCACGTGTTAGTATAACATACACATGTTGTTTACACCGATTAAACACGTACTCTCATTGTACACTACAAAACTACATTACCGAACAGTACTGTAATATATATAAACTTCATCGTACCTTCGTTATATATGTGTATGCTGTAACGTCTGATACCAAACACAGTACAGAGGAGCATTAGCGTACACAGTATCGTCAGACAGTGGCCACAACGCAGATGGGACGTACACGCAATGTATAGAGTAAAGAAATAACATCACATTACTGTACATTTGCTTTTATCTTTGGGAAACGTCAAAACTGTTAAAATCTTCCTTTAGACGAGTTACATGTGTATCAATTTCAGAACGGCAATGTAAATATGCATATGCATTTATGCACACATACCTATTGTACAAAGTGGGTATGTACTTGGTCCTCTCCACTCTCCTTTTCTGCATGTACGTTGCTCTTCATTACCATTTTCAAGGACGAAACCTTCCACACAATGAAATGTTGCCAGGGTGGAATGCGGGTAATAAGAACCATCACTTTCTTCACTATAAGTAACCGCCAGGTTATCTGGATGGTTCACCAAGGGAGGGCATGAATCTGAAAATCGAGAATCCGTAAATAGATATTCCAAAATATACTCCATACAACAGCAATTTAATGTAACATGTCTAAGCAAGTTTACTTCCTAATGTATTTTATAATCAAGTTCCCATTATTTGTTTTAAAAGCAAGGCTTACTTCATACGTTTTCTTTGTATTTGGATAAATGAGAAAAACAAATGGTGATTATTATTATTGAGAACTTGGCGAACTGAGAACGGAAGGTCGCATTCGGTTCATGAAAAGATACATCGTATGTCATCATAACACATGACATGATAGTGGTTAACACTCTCGCTAAAATGTTGATCGCTACTATCAGTTGGCACAATGAGAAAACTTGAACATACAATTTACAACGCTGCCATTTGACTTTGAAACGAATGCATATCTTGCCGATGCCTATTTTATTAAATTTATCTTTTAGCGGTGATGACATGTTCAACATATTTAAGATCACCAACGGTTTATGCAGTGAAAGGACAATTCAGCAAGTCGTTTTCTTCTGCGGTTATTCGAAACCCATTTGAGAACCAGATGGCATGAACATGTAAAGAAAAAAGAACAGTTGGTGACACACAAAGATTTTTCCTAGTACCACTACATATTATCGGCATATAGCAATCATGGGCTGTATAATAATTTACCCCCGTACACACACCACCGAAAGAAATATATACACAAATATTATCTGTATGTTACTACTGTGATTAAGAAAGGAAGCCACTATTAGTCCTACCACCAACACATGAAGGAACTTCATGATCCCACTGTCCATTCCTACACATAGACGTATGCACATGTTCGCCGTCAATGAAGTGTGTTCCTGATTCACATACCGCCTGGAGTCTACTACCGTGCTGTGGGTTTGCAGTACGGTCATTGTTGTGGTCATAGTAAACAAATTGGCCATTTGAAATTTCCTCCCTACTGCAGGATACTAGAGATAAAAATCATTTGCACATATTACATGGTTTAATACGCTCACCATCAAAATGTGGTCTAATTGGCAGCTAGACGTGTTTTCATTGTTTACTGACTGTGTAGTGCACTTCTCGGGAACAAATAGAAGCAGATTACCCCATACAGTGAAGCAAACCATGTACAGACATACCGTGCCACACATTTTAGTAAATATACTACGTAATGCTACATGTGTAAGATTTATTAAACTTACAATTCACAAGAACACCAAAGACGCTATTATTCAGACTAGTCAAGAACAATTATGATTATTATGATAATGTTGTTGCCTACACATTGGAATAAATTAGACAATCACAGTGGCAAATTTATCAACATACCTCTTTCACACAGTAAGTCGAATCCTTGCCATTCTCCCAATGAGCAAGTTTTGCTGCCTCCACTGGTCGGCGTCTCAAGGAACCCGAATTCATTGCAAGTTACTATAGCAACAGTTCCTGGAAGGTGAATGATGTCTGCATTATTCCCTTCTTCAATGCTGACATCAATATTCCATTCACTACTCTGCAAGTCCATTTTATTGCAAGACTCTAAAAGAAAGCATACACAGAAACTAAAACATAAACATAAACTAAGAGTAGACCTATCGATAAACAAAGAAAGTAAATGAGTGGGGCAGAGTGTGAGTGTGGTCGATAACAATTAACATTTACAACCGATTAAAGTCAACATTTGGTGCGCTCAATGGGAAACAATTGGACTGCAGCTTCAAGTTGTAGGTCAACGTGTTTATACCTCACTTTCAACACATTCCGATAGAGCAGTTGTCAAGCTTCCCAAATCACAAACAGAATCTTCCATTTATGTGGCTCGGTAACCCACATTACAAGCTACGTTTCTAGTTGTTCAATTGCAATTCAATTTCTTCGGGTCTTTTTAAAATTAAAATAGAAAGAATATATGCCTATATGAACTTTTATGTCATTTGGTTTCCTCTGTTTATATCTCAGCGAAAACTGGTGAGTCACTAGTGTTATTTACACACGTTTTTTTTTTTATTCTGCCGATCCGCAGCTGAAAAGTTGTAATCATGAATGAAAATGTTTTTTATTAAACTTGTTCATCTCTTCACATTATATGTGATACCGTAATGAAACATACAAGTAAATATAGATGAACGGATGTTCCTCATTTAAAACACCATAGACTCGAGGATGTTGTGTATACCTCTGAATTACAATTATGACATTTGCCATTAGGTTAGGATGAAATATTTGCGAACAGACTGGCGTCTTATCAAATTATTAAGTCCATTCCTGAGGAGGGCTGTTTTATATATTGGTTGTATTCACCTTAATAATGCAGCGACGGATTGATAGAATGATAGATAAGTCAAACATCATCTTAGTGCTGAAATTAAACTTGAAAGAGGGGAAGTGGGGATTTATACGGCACGAGGTACCATGGGAGCCATAGGCGGATATACAACAATGAGATCATGAGATGATATTTATATGACATTTTGTATGATACTTCATAACATTATAATGGTCACATCATGAAACAGCCATGCTACTGCTACTGATTCCATCATTTTCGTGGAACTACAAAGGTCATGTGATATGCGATATATGATATCCCTGTTGTGGGTATCGAGCCTTTCATGGACTTATAAATTGAAAGTTTCCATACAAGATTTATTTTCATTAAGTGAAAATATCATTACCTTCTTCACAATACGGCGGTGCCTGGGTCCACTGTCCACTAGTACATGTTGTTCGTTGAGGATATCGTAGTTGAAATCCTTCATTGCATGAGAATGTGATCTCATCTCCCTCACGTGATACTCTGTTGACTTCTCCATGATGAACATTACCATCTTGTATGTTCACATCAGAACAGGAAACTAGAAAAAAATAAGAAAATATTCAAATATCAAATATCTTGCAAATGAAAAATGTAAAAAAAGTCATCATTGTCAAAGTCCAATAGATATGTAGTTGTAACCTATACAGTGTATACAGTGTTGAGACAGACACCTTGAAATATGGAGGTTTGTACTTACGTACAACACAGTCGGGTTCAGATCCGGACCAAATCCCTCTTAGACAGGTACGATTTTTGTTTCCTATTAAGGTGTACCCATCATCACATCGATAAGTCGCTATTGCTCCTTCTATCCGTCTTTCTTCGTAGTATGCCACGACACCATTTGTAGGAAATGCCAAGAAACTGCAGTGATGGGTCTCGGCCAGGACTGGAGCTGAATCGGATAACTCACGGCACACAGGTTCAGAACCACTCCACGTTTTGTCACTTTGACAGGTTCTGTTGCTATTGCCCAACAAAGTGTGGTCTCTGTTACATCTGTACTGGGCGACTGCATCGATATAATGTTGTGAAGGAGTAACAGTAACATAACCTTCAACTGGAGATTGAAGCAATGGACAGGCTGTGTAGTTGTAAAAGATGAAAGAAAGTTAATAAACCCCCATAGGATTTATTTTATGTTTCTCTTCCTTGTATCGTTTATCGTTATGGTAAATTCGAGATCTAGTTGCTAAAGTAAATCACCCACGATTTTTTCTACCATTGTGTCTAACCACATAATAGTTGTGTACAGAGAGATCTGCTTTAAGTTTTTTAGCTTTCATAAATGCTTTCACACGTAGTTCTTAGCTTCTTTTACGTTCAGCTAGAAGCCTACCAATTCCGCATACCCGTATTTATTCAAGAATAGGCTGTATTAGGAAAGAATGCTGCAATACTATACATATCACGTGATTATCAACAGCTATACATATCATCCACTTACTTTATCTGTCTTCTGTTGTTAATATTACCTTTTTTCAAACAGCTGAGTCCACAAAGTCCATCACAGACACACTCCCTGTTCTCTTTTCTGCAGGTGCCACCATCTCCACAAGCTCTCTCGCAAGATCTTCCCGCTGCAGCAGTATTACGAAGTCCACACTCCTGTCCTGTGTGTGATCATTCAAAACCCTAGTTACATTTTGACTTGCCTCTTTATCCTTAAATAATTCTCTTTGTGAAAAATCAAAATAAACTTTATTACACTGCTTTTTAGTCTATGACATATCTTACAATACGGCCTTTCTACGTCTTATAAATAAAGTAACGAAGCAAAGACCATGAAAAAAAGTCTTCACGTTGTAAAAAGACCTATGCCTGCTGTTTGTTTCCAGCGATAAAATAAACGTCTAAACCTAACCTTGTCATGTTGTTTAATATGGTTCACCTCTCAATTGACACTAGCTTGTCGCGTACAAAACTATGTTTGTTGATACTATGTGTTTTGGCATTGAATTAAACGTCAAGGTAAGTCATGCACCTATGTAGACATATATTATCCGTGCCGTTCATAGAATCAAGGCAAAGCGTTGGTTTAAACTTTTATACTCTAATCCATGTTCGAACATTTTGGACAATTCGTAATTTATTTGTTAGCTGTTGTTAACCCAGTTTTTAATGCTTAAAAGCGTTCATTGCATGGGATGTTAAATAACCGATACACCAAACTGACATGAACTTAATTTACCTGTGACAAACACATACCGCATGCTAATACTGCTTTATAGAGTCATGCATAATAAAAACACTATATTAATTGTGTCTGTATGGAGGCTACATTTGCTGAATAATAACTATGTCCTTGATTAGATGTCTTGGAGATAACTTTTTCTAATTGACAAATTAGAATGAAATTACGTGAAGTGCTAAGGTGTAAGTAGTATCACTCATTCGCGATTTGATTGCACCTTGATCCACTCGACAAATTACCAATTTAAATTGCGATGTTTAAATATTAGTCTTAATGAAATCCTGCAAAACACAGCCCAAATGTAGATTCTAGTGAGCCTATGGTATCATTTATTAAGACATTTAAGGTATGAAAATAAACAGGTATGGCATAATATGTAAATAAGCCAGTTGGCATGGTTCACTCACCAGTGACAAGGACAGACGTCAGAATACCTAACAAAAGAAGGGTACAAGAGGCGTTTAGAAACATTCTTAATTCACGTGACGTGGCCAGTAGTTGTTGTAGTGTATCAACTTCATCCAGTCACTGTCACTGAAGTAATGTACTTACAACAACTTGTTTGAATTGTTTATCGAATCCCAGATGCTGCGGTGTGCCAATTTGCGTCAGAAATATGTCGCAACCGTATTCTATAGGCATTAGCAACATGAACTAATGCATAACTAGTCAATGGGTCTTCTTCTTCCTGTATGAAGGGAAGGAAAGTATACTTATCATGACACTTCGTTTCAACAGCAATTACACACAATATGGATGTACATTATGTTATCAAAGCATGAAGGTCGCTTCCTATTACTGATCTAGGGTTACTCGTGACTCAATAACCAGGGGCGTCGCCAGAGCACTATACATGAGGGCAGGGGCGTCAATCCCAATAGAAAAGTGGGGAACATAAATAAATAAACATGAATAAAACTAAAGAAGTGTGCCCGTAGCGCACACCGCGAGCGCCTTGGTGCAAAGACTTTTTCGGGTGGGGTCCAGGGCCCGCTTTAGGTCTCTGATGGGGTCCAGGGGCGAGGCACGGGTGTGGCCAGGGTGACTCACATCTAGAAATCTTCAAATTTGCTTCTGTTTGGTCCTTGGATGATATGTCAGTCATAAATATTTTAACAAATTTCACATCTGACAAGTGATTAGTCCTAAATCAAGAAAGTCTTATCTATTTAACATCCGGGTGAAATTTTGCACACAAGAATAAAACCATCTTGTTATACAGATGTCTACAACATGCACACATATGGTATTTTAAGCACATTTAAGAAGCACTGTCGGATACATTCACTGGGCAATCGGAAACATAAAAACCTATAAAATCAAGACTTCAGGGCAGTAACATTTGTAGAATCTCTAGGGGTTGAAGAACATCGAGAAACAATATGTATCGTCGAAATGTTACACAGCGATGCTTTGATGTGCGTATATTCAAGGGCCTTGTTGAAAGAAAGTTGGGGAGGATGTCCAATTTCTTAAAAGGGACCATCACGACACTATCTAAGCGGAGCGCCACCATCAGTTGGCGCGTAGAGTAGCAAGGTATTGTTTTTTTGTTTTTTTGTTGCAAAAATGCCTCCCAGATTGCCGGAAATGGCACTTCCCATGCCTTGTTAGTTGAATCTAAATATATTTAATTTTGGGATCTCATGAAATTTACACTTCATAAAAAAAATCTGTTCCGTAAAATCACATTGAAGTGAAAAAATAGGACTTAACGTTACTTTATAAGCTCTGCTCTATTCTTTGCTTTACACAGGTAATTGAAGATATAAAAGCACGCTATGGCATGCTGATGGTAGCCATAGCATACATATGCTGTGTAGAAGCCATACGGCGAATTTAGGTGTAAATTAATTGTTAGGGTTGTGTTATCATTATTTGTTTTACATGCCAAAAGGGACCAACTGTGGGGGCTGGGGGGGGGGGAGAGTGGGTGTGCCGTGTAAGGAACTGCGCCTCAATATTTCTAGATAAAACATCGGGGCCCTGATATAGGGGCTAAGCCTAACAGTGACACTGATAGGCACTTATAAAGCATACAGACGTAATAAATATATTTATGAATCGTAGTTTCACATTAGACGTTAATTCTTAGGAGCTCTCTACGTCTATTGTTATACTAACAAAACTCGTGGAAACCAAACAACGCATCTGCGATCGTGCATACGTTATGAGCGCGACCGCTTTTCCTTTTGAACGCCATTCTTACAATACTTTTCCTAGAATGTTGAGGTTGCACACTACTGACTAATGAAATCAGGAAAAGTGATATCAACATTTCGCTAAAACCAACTGAAGTATCGCATTCTCTCCAGGCGTTCACATTATCGTAGGCATGTTACGAATTCTGTTCCAGTTTGCAAATACAAATATTATTTAGAGACGTCAACACTAGGTCGCGATGCAATGTAAATCAGCAACGTTTCAGCTGAACTAATGTACTACACTGTAAAAACCGCCGGGTTAATTTGATTGACCCAACTGCTTGGTCACTAACATTTTACACAGAATTTGGTCCTTTTCGCTGAGATACTGCGTGAGGTTGTTTAAATATTGAGACATGTGAGAAAATACGTTTGACCTTTGACCCATACTTGGGTCATTTCTTCATGATTTTTTTCCTTGGACAAGTGCAGTGACCACGATCTTGGTATTTTACACTCCGTCGACACGAAAAATGGCGCAGCGCATCTAAAGTGGAACTTTCGAAGATACAAATTTCGGCGGATATTATGGACACCTTTGTACCATCCATTCTCAAAGTGGATTGGATTGGAAGATCTCATCACAGTATTTGAAGATGGGTAGGCCTATACGAATATAAATACATCTGAAGGAGTAATTGAATCAGTCGATTATTCAATGCTTTCTGAGTGGCACGTATACGAAGGCTTTGTTGTAATTAACATTAGGCCTAACGCTGTAATTAACCAAGCTTGATCCTCACCAGTTTGACTATATGAATTCACAATAAGAACAGACACTTCAGATTCACCTTGCTATTTGTACCTCTCATGACAGTGGCATTATATAAACAAAGGTTTTGAACTTGTATGTGTATGTGTTGGAGATTTTGTTACTGCCTTTATCTGACATTTTGTTCTAAAGTTGGGAACCAATATCCCACATTGTATTGAGGGAACCCTGTAAAACATAAACAGCACGCAGGCATATGTCCTCATCGTGGGTGAGCGAAACAACGAAGTTAGGTTATTCGCGAATTGTTGAACACGCCGCTCTTCCAGCAGCAGACATCATTGAGGTTATTGGCATCATGTCGTTCTATGTGTTGGACATTTCGTACCCTAGACAATGGTACACGAGCTGGAACTGTATCCAGAAATTAAACTGGTTGAAGGGAAAGGAAGGGGATAAATCCCAACCCCCCTCTCCCTCAGTGAGGCCACTCCGTGCGTATCTCTCCAGTTTGGTGGATAGAGAGGATATTTCTTGATGTTCGAATGGCGAAGTTAAATAATACAGCATTTGAAGTTTTTTAGGACTTCATGCCAGTTAAAAGTACAAATCACGATTCAAATATCTCAGAAATGATTATGATAAGTACTTGCACAACTCAAAAAGAATGCGAAATATATGGCCGAAATATATGCCAGTCTTCCAGACCTGTATTAGTTGTGAGATTAATAGGTATGAATAGGTTGGGAATAGAAAGACCTAATAACATATACAAACAGAACAAAATGGTTGTTCCGGAAGAGTAATGGAATTTGACTTTGAGACAACAGAGGTACATGTTACGCTAATATGATGGTCATAATGAGAACATTTCTCGATATATGACATTTGTTGAATGAAGGTTGGTAGGAGCCGTGTTTGGATTTCAATTGGAAGCTTTGTGAGAGCTTTAGTGAATTTCCAGTTTTATTTTTATAATCGTTAGTAGTGAAAGGCTCTGATCTAACAAAAGAGGAATTGAAAGCACAAGGGCATGATTGATGATAAATATATTCATATCCAATTACAGGGAGAATATAGAGTTGTTCAGCATACCCCTGAACAAGAATGTTGCCTAACAAAAAAAATGGTTTGCAGACAATGCAGTTACTGTAATACTTCGTGGAAGTAAGTTATTTTTGTGATTGTGTCTGGTGTTTTATGAATGATGTCAGTACAAAAAAAACAAGAAAACATTTGACTTCCCTTGTTTCAGCTAAATACAAATGAAGCAAGCTGATTCGATAATATAAAAGAAACACACTGCAGGATCATTTGACAAAATACATGTTCTAACTTTAACATGTTTGAAAATTGCATTCGAAATCGTGAGAAATGCTTTGTATAATATGTCAAAACTATTTCTGTCATTTTCGGAAATAAAAATCCTAAAGTTTCAATATTGCAGTGTTTTTTCTCTCTTCTCATGACATGAAGTTGTCTTTTGACAACATATGAAAAATTCAAGTTGGACCTAGATGATTGGATCATTACATTTAACCCAACTGGCTGAGCGCGTAGAGATTTGACCCATGTACTGGGTCATTGTCTTAATGGTCAGATCATATTGAGTTTAATTTACTGGGTAAAGATAGACTGGCTCAAAATTACCTGGGGCAAATCAACCTAGGTCAAAAATAAACAATTTCTAGGTCAATTTAAATTTGACCCAAATTCTGGGTCAAGGTGACCCAAAGTTTGGCTGGTGGAGAAAATGACCGAGGCGTTGGGTCAATTTTGGGTCACAAAATGACCCAACTGTCTTTACAGAATACCAGTAAATTTCCGAGGACATTTACCTAACATTGAACTTTCATACCAGAAGGTATACAGTGATAAATTCCCATATCTTGTTAATGACATGTTTGGATTAGTTTTAGAGAGAGCAGGGGATTTTTTTTTGTGTAGTTATGGTTTGGATCGAAACATATAACCGTCCTCACGGGTTAGTGGATCGTGATTACAATGTGAGGACACAATATACACCCAGCTACTTAAAGACTCCTGTTGACAAGCGTACGTGTTTGCAGCCCGATTAACAAATACAAATGATGACGAGGACCTGTAGGGGAGACTACAAGAATTCTTGTAGGAATAGGAACCCCTCCGGTGCAAAGAAAGAGGCGTGAGGGGGGTTATGAAGTGAATGAATATGATATGAAACATTAACTTGTTAACTTTTGCCGTCGAGTCGTGTCCGACCCCTGGTGATGAGCATGACTTTCATCCTCCAATCCTTCCGGCTCCTGGTTGCCCCTCGCAGTCCATCCAGAGTCAGCCCAGTCGCCTGCTTGACACCATCCATCCATCGTGCTCGTGGCCTGCCCCTCTTTCGTGATCCATCACCCATTCCCACCATTATTGATTTTTCCAGGGAGTCGTCCGCTCGCATGATATGACCGAAAAAAATTAGTTGCTGCCTCAGCATCTGTGCTTCCAGCGGAAGTGAGGGTTTTTTTGTTCCATAATCGAGATGTTCGTTCTGTGTGCAGTCCAAGGGACTCTCAATAGCCGGCGCCAGCACCATAATTCAAAACTGTCTATTCTTTCCCTCATTCCCTTTGTTATTGTCCATGATTCACTCCCATAAAGTTGTTATTATTTGAATGACAGTATGCATGTCATGAATTATTATGTGACCATTATATTCACATAATTTCCTCATCATGTCCCATAAAGTGTGAAACATTAGTTGTTAATTTTTATGTCATTATTAATTACAATTTTTTCGTTCACTTCTTATAAATAACTCAAAAGAAATGTTACGTGAAGCAAACAGAAGCATGGCTTGATAGTTCCAAACTTTAATGATGACTGCCTTTACATTAAAACAACATGACATGATGGGGTAATGATGTAAAAATAATGGTCACATAACTTATCATGACATGCATACTGTCATTCAAATACTGAACTGTTGTTTAACGTTTGGCGCCTTGTGATGAAGTCAGCATATCCATCGGTTATCGTGTGACTTTATTTCCTTTGATATAGTTATGCTGATACATGACAGATACAAGGCAAAGTTTCCATACACTGTTTATTTTAACTAAAGGGAGTATCATTACCTTCTTCACAATACGGCGGTGCCTGGGTCCACTGTCCACTAGTACATGTTGTTCGTTGAGGATATCTTACACTGAATGAGAATGTGATCTCATCTCCCTCACGTGATACTCTGTTGACTTCTTCTCGATGAACGTGACCATCTTGTGATTAGCAATATACGTGTAACTATATATATGCAACCTAAGATATAACATTTTGCTTTGCATATCAATATTGAAATTTCCCTGCATTTGGAAGAGGAAGAAGTTGGTGCACATTTATAGGTTTTCAAAATTTAGGTAATACTTCGTTACGTAGAATTAAGACGTATGAAACGTTAAAGAAAGTTATATCGAAATTGGTTTCTTTATTTTCATTAACATATAAATATTGACGCTTAAGGCACCACGAAATTGTGAGAATATATCACCTTTGCCATCTTTCTTTCTTTTCCATATATATGCGTTTTTGTTTTTTTGGGCTGTTGTCAATTGCAAAAAAATTAATCTTTTATGTATAAATTTTATTTTATTAGCATAAATCACGATGTAATTCTATGAAAACACGAGTTCATTGACTGTAAAATGTCCTTTGCCGTAATGACATAAAACGTTTTCGCAGTACCGGTTCGCCTTGAATGCTAGCTTCAGACTCAAACACGGGTCTGAGCGATTTGAAGTTTGATATGTAATCTACATGCTAACTTCAATCCAAACTCTGTTCTGCACAATAATATTTACTAGTCTTGCGGCATTAGCAAAGACGAGAAAATATCGGTAAAACAAGGACCTGGTCACCAATAAAAGTTATTCCGATCAGTTTGGTGTTTATGTTGTTATCGTGTCATTGTGTCTGTTACTTTATTTTAACCACTTTGCCTATTACTAGTAAAACTTAGACCTAGGCCCAAGTTAGGTCAGGTCCTAACACTAAACGGGAATGCCGTTCGGTAGGGCTGAGGCCAAAACAAGGTTCTTGCACTCGGACTATGCAGTTGATGTGGCCTCAACATCCAATTTTCGACATTTTCGAGTGACCCATTATCACCTGGACCTAGACTTTGATTTCGAGAAGAAGGAGATAAAAGGGACGGCAGATCTTCGTATGACATGCCTCCAGTCGTGTTCCCGTAGTGAGTTATTGTAACTTTATCCAACTTAGGCTAGCCTAGGCTATAGACATACTGTACCAAGGCCTAGCCAGTTTGGTTACGTATGGCTAGCCTAAGTTAGCTCATACTTTAGTAACTTTATGCATAATAAAAGCTGTGGGCTCTATCTGGGAGATGTTAGTTTCCACAATAAAAATATTATGTTTCGGTCCAATGGTATATATGGTAAATTTGCAACAGCAAGGGCAGTAGGCTAATGTTCTAAAGAATAGCTGTGAATGTGAAGTGTCATCACGATCTTGATTATTTTTCGCAGTAGTTTCTATCTTTCGGCTATGTGCTTCCATCAAAGGTGTGACCAGAATAGCCTCAGAAATAGTAAGAATAATTCTTGTAAAGGTCAGGAGTCAAATTGCTTGAAGCAAGGAAAATTTACCTAACCTTGCACTTCCGTTGAAGTGTACTGCTGTGTCTCGAAGTACTTAATTGATCATTCCTGTCACTGGCAATTTTGGCTATTTTGGTTAAGACTTTGTAGGTTTTAATTGAAAGAGTGGTTAAAATTTGACTAACAAATTATGCAGCTACTAGTGTCTATCACTATCAGTGCAGCTACAATATGTAAAACACAGTATGGGAAGATGTGTGAAACTACCTTATACCACCATATGCCAACTAAAATCTATCCGAAAGTGAGCTGTAATTCTTGGTAATTACACTCCATGGATGTGGACGATAAATATTAATACTATCATTGTTGTGTTTTTATATAATTTTTATGATAAAGGTGTTTCTCAGAAAGGTGCACTGAAAGTTTGACCAAAAATCCTTGTAGTGTTCAGTATAACTGGTTCCTTGAAAATTACCATCTCTTACTGTAGGCTTGGGTTTAGTGGCTGCTAATTAGTAAATTACTGTATCAGCATAAAGTTGTGTTACTTTCCCTGTGGTCTAAGACAAGCCAAATTTCTGTTTCAGACAACCGAAATGAAATCAGTTTAGGAGGTCTTAACAAGGGCGACTAGTTGTTAAAGAGTTTTTTAGAGGTAAAATGATAAATCGGTATCTTCCCCAAAGCTAGTGTTCACATTCACTACACATCTCTCCCATCAAATTTGCTGTTCTAACAACTGGTAACAAAGGTCTGATTGGCCAAAAATCCTTAAAAATTTGTCCTGTGTATCTTCATAGGAATTTTGAACATTAGTATCAACTCCTGGCTCCCTACATTTCATTTATTTCATTTATTTGTCACAAGACATGTAGATACACTTACCGACATCTCAAAAATATAGGACTGCAACCCACCGAATTATAGTGGAATGCATGTACACAGACTTGAAATAATTAGACAAAATAATACAATCACACCTTCCCTAGATATAGAAGCATACAAATTCTACTGCCATTGCAACAGCATTCAACAATGAGAAATAATTGTGGGTACAAACACATTTACAGTAGGGTGTATGAATTGGGTGTTAAAGAATGTTAACACTGAACAATAATTAGCATGTGTAAAAGTAAGTTGGCCTGACGTTTCAATCCTAGCAGGATCTTCTTCAAAGGCTATAAGACAAGTAACAGTAACATACTGTACGCGACAAAAACACGCACAGAATACAGACAGGTTAATGAGCATGGTGAACACAAAGAGATAGATGTAAGGGGATTAGTAGACAAGGGATGGAGAGAAGAAAGAAAGAAACCAACAGGGGAAGAGGAGAGATAGGAGATAAACAGTGGCGGGACAAAGAGAGGATTAAGGGATTATTCAATAATAAGCATGTCACATAACCTGCACATGTGTCTCTTTTTCAGTTATATTGGACAATCACGATACAGTATCTCTCGGGAAAGTGACGTTGGTGCCATCAGGACGAAGTCTTCCATATGAATGCCATCCATTCTCGCCATATGGCTCAGCTCTGCACATTTTCCTGTCCTGCCAGGAAGGAGATGTTTTTACCGTCCGCATCGAGTTTGTGTCTGGCAGGGGCCCGTCTCTTAATTGGCAGGAGCCGGAGCAAACAGCAGGTCTGGATGTTGCTATTAATTCTGTAACAATATTCCCTTAAATATCATTCTCTTGTAAGAGTTGACAGAATCTCTGAATGAGGACATTATTCCTAAGTAAAGTACATATCAAGCAGAACTTGAAACACTTGTATACCTCTCACACTAACACTTTTAATGTTTCACTGTTGTACATATGTCTTTTAGATCCTCCTGCAAGTAGGGACTTGCAAAAAAGCCTCATTGGCTTATCAAAGCTGCAAGCTGACCGAAGTCAGTCTCTTAGATTCATATTTAACGTCCATGATAATGAATTGTCAATTTTCAACAACTCTGTAACTGGATGACATACATTAATCTTGGAGTGACTCGAACTGGGGACCTTATGATTGGAAGGCACCAGCATTAACCACTGAGCTAACACTTTGTATGCTAACACTCCACTGAGCTAACACTCCTGGTTTAATGAAAGTTTGAATGGTGGCAGAATTTTATAAAAGATGGTAAATTTGTTGCAGTGAGTCGATGCACTGTCAAAAAGGAGTTTTGTCCAGAGGGTAAACGTGTGGAAATTAAACGGCTATCGTCTTCAGTGCATGCTTTAAATTCCTGCACTGACATCTGTTGGAATTTATCAACTGGTTACAAATATTGCATGTGCCATTAGGCAACATGAATTCTTAACTGGCTTTGAGGCTCTATGTAACTGTATCCAGGTCCCCATGTTCACTACAGTACAGTAGTATGGAGTTCAGATGTGTTATGTTACCCCAAAGTGAGCTCCGTTCAAGCACAAGGGAAAGTGAAGTGTCTTAGCCCATGTACATCGCAGCGTCACAAATTTCAGACAGATTTTCCATGTCTTCCCTGGTACTCTCGATTTCATGAAACTTAAAGGAATTTTACTGGTGGTCATTCTTAATAAAAAAAATTATTGATACTTTAGATTTATGTGGTCTAGTCTGCAAAGAATGGTCTGACCAGGGTTAAAATATAGAAAAAGCTTTTTTACTAAAACTTTTACTAAACTTGTGAAAGTTTCTGTATTAAGACAGTATAGTCAACATAAATATTAAATTTTGAGTTACGGTTGTTTTGATTGTTTGATGAGATAAATAATTTTAGTCTCAAAAACTACCTTGTTGCTGCAAGCCAAATGTTTTATAAATAGAACACATCTTTTTCTGAGTTTGAAAAACATTTCTATTTGTCATCTGTAGGTGTTTGTTTTGTTCATTTTTGAAATACAGGCAAGAAAAATCCTTTCTTCTACTCTGTTGGGTTCACCACTACTAACAGAACGATGTTTCCGTGCTGTGACTCCCCAGCCGTGAAAGCAACCTTTTCTGCTTTCATAAAGGTATGTAGCCATTGGAAGATTTCTATAAGTTGGACAAATCAGTATCTTGTTCTCGGTTATCAGAAGGCGAGGTAACACTGCATTACCCATATGGTTCTTTCTGCTGGAATATGAATGTGTCAACTCTGAAGTAGTATTTAGAGTTATAATGAAGTTCTAATATTGAGATAAAATATAATACAGAACTTTTCCAAAAAAATATGCATTGATCCCAAGTTCTAGCTTTATAACTTGTTCCTTTGAGAGGTATAAAATGTTGATTTTATTTCGGATGAGGGCCATTGGGCCGTAACGTTTGATGTCAAACTTGAACTACACTGCTGTTGTTTTCCTTTCAAATTGAAGTCATTAATTATAAAAGCTTGACAAATACTGAACCACCTCTTGACAGGATCTTGGTGGTTAAAGGTTTCATCAAGTAACCTCATGAAATTTAAACAATGGTTTTAATTGTGATTGGATCTTAATTGCATTTAATAGTCAACACAATAAAAAGTGACAACCATGTCATGAGTTGTCCATACATGACATCACAAATTATTGTGTGATGAGCTGTTTTTTTTATCCAAATTAAATGAACAAATTTCACAAATTTGCATCAGAGCAGCAGAATGTACGTAAAGTACTATCAAGATGGCAGTTGGACCAATTTGTTTCTTTGCTAATTTTTGCAAAATGCTATATATTATTTGTGTTAATATCAACACTTAGAAGTAACAGTTGTTCAAATTGAGATAAGATGGCAGATCTTGTGGATTGAACCTTGACCTTGTAGGTACAACAGTGGGTAATTAACTGTTGAGTTAAGGAAAAGTGCAAGTGAATTCCAGTGTAGGAATTAAAAGGAATTAAGTCACTTCGTTAGCATGTTACCTCTTCGTTACCTCGTTAGCACAGAAGTCTAGAGTATGATCTTACAACAGACTGATTGACAGCTGATTCTTGTCTCTCATGCAACATAAGCATGCACAATAAGAGCACAAATTTGTGGGAATAAACCTCACTCTCGAGGTTTATGACCAAAACATATGTTACAGTACACTGATCACATCAGTGGAACTAACAAGTTGACCTCAATTGGTTTGTTTTTTGTCTGTGGCTTTTTCCTTTAAATTACCAGTGTTATGCACTTTATAGAGTGAATGCTTTTGTACTAAGTCTTTGATGACCAATTTTAAAGATAAGGTTATAGAGACAACTGAAATAGAACAGCTTAATTTAACTGTATTAGCAGAGATTTATAACAAATTTGGTCTCAGGTTTGACTTGTATTTTCCTCAAAGTCAAGGTAACAATCATCTGGTCTGAAGTTAAAGCAGAGAATAACTTCAAAATTGTATCAATTTGTAGCCCAAATTCTTTTGACCTAGAAAAAATTGGAATCAAGATAAGGCCCAGTCTCTTCAGAATTTCAAGTTGCTGGTATTTTTCTTATTATTATTTTTTTTTTTGGGGTGTTTTTGAAAAACCCAAGTTATTTCAGCATTCTATGATGAACAAACTTTATTTATCCAAAATTGTATACACCATTTATTCTTGATTTTCCGTGAATAGATAAATTTATTCTAGGTTGTAATTTGTCACATATCATCTTGTAATCGTCAGGCTCCGGAGGGGTTTTCAGCTGTGATGAGCGCAGCTTACAGGGAAGAATTAGGAGGCAACCGATTCTTCTTCAAGATGGACCATCCCATCCCGACTTACCTCAT
>KN883738.1:51851-92570 GCA_000934455.1 Apostichopus parvimensis
TTGATCAATTACTGACTATTTATTTGACTATTTTAAGGGCTATTACTGGTGACCCTTAAATTATATAGTCATTTCATCCATATTCCACTTGTGAGGATATCTAGTGGTTAGACGTTTGTAGAATTTGCGAAGCTTAACCTGGTCCAAAAGTGTGAGATTAAAATCATGAGCCCAACAGTATGCCTGAAGATATAATGACTGATTTAGCCCTCAATTGTATATGCAAAATAGGTTAATTGTTATGCATCTGCTATAAGATGTGGGTGGTCAAACTTCGGTGTCTGTCGTTGGTGTTCTCGAGACTTGAAGGAAAATCTGCTGAGACATGAATACACCTCTCATTGTTAGATCATGGAAATGTATGTTAATTATGGTCTCAGAAGTTACCTTGCAAACTTGATGGAAAGTCCCATAAATTGAAAGAAAATGAAGCATGATTAGTGGTAGGCCTACAGATCGAACTTCAGTAAACTCTCTTAGTGTACGGTATGTCACTATGAAGGCTGTTAGGACGGCGTGTCAGCCGTCTTAAAACCATCCCGTTGTACTCGGATGGGAATCTGAATGTTTATGCCAATAATCAAGATGACCTTGGACTTTCTGTTTTCTACAGCTTTTAAGAATGTTACCGTAATAAATGTAAATGGATGAAAGGCTAATGTCAGCATGTATGTATAAATAAATGGTAATAACTTGAGCCTCAAAATTTAAGTATTCTTTCAGTTCCAAAATTCAGTTTTTTTTATTAGTTCTCGCCCTGAAAAATTTGCTCAAACATTAATTCTTTGACTATCTCTTTAAAGGGAGGACGTCAGTTTTGCCCCTCAAATATGCTAGAAAGTCCAATAATGGCCATCCTCAAACCCAACAACTTTCTTTTCCCAAATCAAATAGATTTTTGTCCCTGATGGTTTTTGCCCCTTCTCACTGTCCGTTAAAGGCATTGAAGACTCGCCCCAAACCTCGTGCAGCGCTCTGAAAAAGTTAACTTTCTGTTGCTTGCAAGTGAGGTTTTCTGCTTGTCGCTACAAAATGCTGACAGTAATGAAAATGATACCTTGTTATCTTCATCTGGACCTATGTCCAACGCTGCTATGTACACAATTGTGGGTATTGCAGACCCGTCAACTCTCCCGGTTTTACCGGGAGACTCCCGGTTTTTACCCGAATCTCCCGGTTTCATATTCTATTCTCCCGGTTTTTTTAATGTTTCATCACTTGCAACATTTCTGAAAATAGCCAACGATTAGTCCTATGCTTAGTAATTCCCCACAGTAACGCTGAACAGGAAAGGCTACTCAGTGTAGTTCACAAGAACAAGACAGACAGTCGGTCAAGTCTCAAGCTTGATGTGACTCTATCTAGCATACTAGCCATGAAGTCACAGTACCCAGAGTCCACTGTTCCCTGTTTCAAATGGAAGCCTACTAAAGAAACCCTGCAGAAAGCGAAGCGAGCTGCTGTAAACTACAACAAGAAACACTGATTGGATGATTCTCTCATTGTATTGCATAAGTAGACTATACTTATTTAGAGGAGTATTTATATCATTTCAGTTGAAAATTACCAACCTCCCTATTTTCCCCGTGTTCTCCCTTTTTTTTGGCCATGAAAAATGTTATTCTCCCTATTTTGGGGTCAAACAGGTTGACAGGTCTGGTATTGACCGTAGCTGTATGTATTGACTGTACACTAGTGTCTAATTACCAACAGTAGCAAGCTGTGTGCGTATTTTATGGGATCAATGGTGGTGTGTAACACTTCTGTTACACCTCATTCGAAACTAGGTCAGATTACCGGCATTAGACGTTTCTTTATTGCGCGAGTCTTCACACACTTTAATACTGAGCTTGAAAGAGTCTAGTAATAGGAGAGAACTTTTGAAAACTTTTAGTTTTAGCACCCACCAAATTTGAGACCAATAACTGACAATCTTGAATAAAATGCACAGTAATAAGTTATACACATTGGTGACCATTTACTAACTTTTGTCTTCCTAACATATTTTTGAGCATTACTGGTATTTGATGCAAATATCATGGAACTCTGTACGGCCTGCTGTAGTTTTGTATTGAAGAATAAAAAGGCTCAGGACCTTTTCTCTCAAACATAATTAACATTTGCCTGCTTCAGTTTGATCCACATTTCATGTAAAATTTTTACTGAACCTTATCAATGTGTATCAATGGCCAAACCTGAATTCATCAACAGGACCCTACAAATTGACAGATATGACTCTGAAATTAACAAACTGACCATTTTCTTTCCAATTTGTGTGTACAAACAAAGGGTTGTGGGGAAGAAAAGGGGGGGGGGGAGGGAAGAGCATTCAACTTGTTGAATTGTTTGAAATGAATCTTCATAATTAACAAAGTCTTTGCAGAAAATGAGATAAAAAGAGAATATTTAATTTGAAGCTCTCAAAGCCTTTATTTTTTGGGAATTTTATTTCAGACAATAATAAACAGCGTAGATCATATGCACAGGAAAGGACAGCACACGGAATTAACTATCGCACAACACATTTTACACGATGGAAAAAACACTTTATACAACGGTACAAACTCAATTTACAAATCGTTGAAACTGATACAAAATAACCAGTCGTAATATTAAAAAAAAAAGAAAAAAGGTGCCACAAATGGCAAAAATTTGTCCTCGTAAAGAACCTTCGTTTTCAACGTGGAATTTGTTAAAACGACCTTTAATTTCCGATCATTCGGGTTTGATTTTACGGGTTCAGTATTACCTCAAAGATCACCACTTCATATTAAATGTCTTCCAAAGATAATCATTTGTATAAACTTCCAGTTTTCTGTTGAAATACCTGTTTTGAATGAGATCATTTTCGAGTTGTAATAAAACTTTTAATCCATGTCAAGAAATGGGGTGTGACAAATATTTGTGGAGATAACTTTGGGTTAAACTAATGATCTTTTATACTGTATGTAAAAAATGGGGCATAACAGATGTCCTTTAAATGAAGGATGAGTTGAAACAAATACTTGCAAATAAAATCAACAATAGTTTGATTTGAGAGTATTTGAGAACATCGTGTTAGCTGAAAATATAAAGCGTATGAATATCAGTATAACATGACCGCAATCCTGAGCACATATTTTATTTAAAAACAAAAATCAACAAAAAAAGACAAACACAATTAAATGTGAGACACCATCATGCCTAGTATGAAACTAGCTATTTCCCTAGCACAAACAACTTGACCTAAAAATCCAAAACTTCCTCCCTTTTTACAGTAAACTATCATCTTACACTGCACTCTATCATAGCAAGATCCAGAACATGTTACATGCAAAACTCTATCAATGCTCCAATCAAATACCATTTTCATGTTTTTCTAGCACATACCCTAGCCAACGGGTCTCATACCTCTTTGGTTACCCCTGATGGGCCTGTCAGTTCCCAATGCTAGATAAAGGAGTATAAAACCACCACCACAGACCCCTAGCCCAATCACCGAAAGTACCCCCGTACATGGCAGATCCAGTACGACATGGACATCACTGGGTTAAACCATCAAATCATTAATGTCATTGGCTTTGTTTCTAGCAGTACCTACAACAATAACTTATTATTTCAATAGGCAAAATCCAGCATAACTTGACCATACAAAATTGGGAGTATTCGTCAAGGGAACTGCCGTATTTGAGAAACTGCTCAGGTAACAAAAATAAATAGAAAATGAAACCCAAGTTTTTTTTCTGTGTTTCTCTATGTGATGTATAAAAGGTTAAAGCTTTAATATTGGCCTCTGTGACCACGATAGTTCGATTTTAAAGTGGTCTGTTCTGTTAATAGGTCCATTAAATGTTGTATGGGAGTATAATTATTTCTTTACTCTGCTAATAGCTTCTTGGGTTAAATGTTCTGAGTGATCTTAAAGCTTATGTTTTATGTGCTTTGTAATAATGTTAAAAAGTTCTTCATTCTGTGTGATGTGAAATTGCTCTTTGTAAAAGTTACATTTAATGTTTAATTCCATTGTAATGTTTTGTGCTATGTTACCAGTTTTAACATTTTCTGTTTAATTATATTCTTTAAAGGTCTATAAAAAACGATGAAAGCTCTATTTCATGTTCTGTAAGTAACTGATCTGCTTCGCCTGCATATTCTGTGATGTTGTTACTTCTACCTGGATGCTAATGGATGATAAAACTCCTACATTCACCCAGATAAATATAAAGTCTCCTTTGGCCAATATAATGCCCATCTGACTATTATAACATAGCTAAGTTCAATCAATGAAACTCTTGTAATACAACAGAAAACTGTTCTAAAAAAACAAAAACATAGATGCTCAAATATCAGAGAGAGGCAAGCTGATGTATTTGTAATACATAACACTTAATATCAACACAGCAGTATTAGGTTAGAGTCAGAAATTTATGATCGTTCGAATGCGTTTTCCGACACGAAAGCAACGTTCAGTGTAACAAGGAAGAATCAATGCATTTATTAACTATATTCATTACCCATATCCTCTCCAATCTCCAATTACTAGGTGATTTTGTTTTGGAAACCTTGAAGATTACTGTAGTTTCAAACTTTCCAACTTTAAAAGATTCAGAACACTTCAAATTGCGGAAACAAGAAGCAAAAAACATTTGCCATTGAATTAAAAGTTTAGAAATGGATTGATGCGAGCAGATGTTTATCGATATTTACTGTCATGAATTAATTGTTCAACTTGTTCCTCTCTGTACTCTCGTCAAATCTGGTCACGAAACTTAAAAAACCGAAGAAAAAAACAAAATTAAATAAATAGTAATATTGGCCCATACCGGTTCATAACCTGACCCACAAATTGACATGCCAGGACCACATATCTCACCAGTCACCCAAATCCACTTGTTTTTTTATCAAAGAAAGCAGCTGTCCATGGAATTCTGCATCAAAAGACTCATACTTAAGTCAGGGAGGTTCCTACATGCCAGAATGGACTTAAAACGGCTACGATGCGCGAGCTGAGTTTCTGTTTTGTTTATAAGTGACAGGCAACATTTCCAACAACGGGTATCATCATAACAATTAAAGTTTACATAGAAACTTGATGCAATGGGAAGTTAAAATATCCTTTCAAGAATTTTCTCAATTTTTTTTTCTTTTGGTTATTTTAGTACACTGATAAGCACTTTACTACAAAAGGCAACAATTTCCCAAGGCTTTTTCCACTGAAAATTCAACAATTTGTCACATGTTCAATATTATTACTTTTTTAGTCGATATGTTAACGTTACGTTCATAAGGATTTTATTTTCGAGCATTATTTCATGATTTCACACAGAGAAACTCTAAAAGAGTATCAATCTTTAGCCACAGATTTGACATTTTCACGACACACTGACCAATTTTAATTGAATAACAGGACAAAAATGGGAACAACCGTGATCTGAATATTCAAGATGCTTTTGATAAGAATTCCT
Organism: Apostichopus parvimensis; assembly: GCA_000934455.1. Taxonomy (NCBI): domain Eukaryota; kingdom Metazoa; phylum Echinodermata; class Holothuroidea; order Aspidochirotida; family Stichopodidae; genus Apostichopus; species Apostichopus parvimensis. The sequence goes on from KN883738.1 coordinate 57,296, forward strand.
TGATTTCCATTAATTAGATAAGAGTTCCATGAATTTGATAACAATTCCTTGATATCCATTAATTTGATAAGAAGTACTTGATTTCCATTAATTTGATGATAATTCCATGATTTTCATTAAATTGATACAAATTTTTGCTCATCATTTGTTTGGCATCATTTTTTTTAAATTGGGAGTTAAAAAGTTCAGTCTTAGCCTATTGATACAGAAATACTACAGTTACTTTAATAGCTTTAACAATTAATCTATAAATATTCATATTTTAGTGCCATTAAAGGAAATTTAAAGATTGCACATTGTAGTAGGATTAACCATGATTAAACCAAAGGCTTTCTTGGGGGTTGATCGTAACTTTTGTAAGAGTTTTACTGGTGGGCAGCAGGGTGTAGTAGCTTAGGGTGTATTCGGTGAAAGTACCGATCCAAGCGGTGACGTCACCCGGTATTGATTGTTATCCTCGAATCCTGAATCGTGATGAAAGTCGCTCTTCGCTGAAGGGGTGGGTGAAATGGAGTCCCTACCGGAGGGACTCTGCGGGGTGGAGAAACGGTTTCTGTGAAGGGGATCGCCGGGGCCGTACGAGCGGGTCTTTAGCCATGTCATCATGTCGTTCAGTACAGACTTTGTCTGTTCTTTATTCTGTTCCAAGTATCGTTTGTGTTGCACCGGCATGGGAATTTTAGAGGGCGGCCCCATGGCGTCGTCTTTCCTCATGGGGGTCACCACGATGGTGTCCACTTTCATATTGCTGGGTACTGGAGTGACCGGTCTCAGACGTGATAACGACTTGGTCGAGGAGTTTGACTTGATGCTGTCGGTGGGAGAGCTCCGTCCACTCCGGCAGCGACGCATTCCCAAGTCGCCTGGTTCGGAGGAAAACGAATTGTTTCTGGATCTCGGCTTTCGAGGAGTCCTGAAAAAATTCTCTCCCTTAGGAATATCCAGAGAGTCTCTGCGCATAGAATTGGACCTGGCGGGCACGTTTCTGTTGTTATTGGAGACATTCCTCTCCAGTGAGTTGTCTCTGGAATGGTAGCCAGTCCTGCCAGAGGAAAAACTTCTCTTGGTCCTTTGGGCGTTGATAATTCTCTTCGATGGCGAGAAACCCTTTGGTTGTTTCACAGCCTTATCCTGAGGCTTGCCCTTGAAACTTTCGACTGAGTCACAGCTGCTGTTACTATCCAGCCTGTGTCTGCCAGTAGAATCGCGACTGATGAACAATGTGATATCCCTGTCCTTAGAATTGAAACTGGTGGCCCTCCGTACTGGCTTACCCCTTCCTGCTGGGCTCAGACTACGGTCACGAGAGGCGCCACCCACAGTGAGCCTGCTCCCTGATGAACCGCCTCTCGACTGTCTCGACGGACTCCTGGATAGCTTTGGTTTGCCCCCATTTGTTCCTGTGACTCTCTTCAGCAGTTCACTCGGTGGGTTGTCATACTTGGCGAGCTCAGAGGTTATATTCTTTCCCCTCGTGGGACTGGAAGGCGCGCTCCTAACCCGACTCCGTGCTGAGGACCTGAGCTGGGCCTCTCGTCTCTTCTTCTTCAGGAATTCTTCCGTAGCAGTACTCGTGGTGGTCTTGGTCTTTGGAATGGTGAGACGGGATCTCCTCCCCATCTGCGGGGAGCCAGGGGCACTGCGGGTTTGCTTGCTTTCCTGGCAGGAGAGGCGTCTCCTTCGTATAAAGTTTTCCTCGAACTTACTGGAAGTCTCCGAGGAAGGGGTCTGGCTATCGCTGGATATGGAACCCTCAGTGGGGGACATTCTTCTCAAGCTGTTCCGGGGAGAACCCCTCGGGGGCAGCTGGAGAGTGGTGGGACGATATTTCTCTGGAGTTGACTTGGAAGGCTGGCTTTTGACAGACTCTGTCTCATCGCTGTCGTTGGCTGAGGTACTGTCCGATTTCAAATTCTTGTTGATGTTGTTACCACCCTGATAAGAGGCCCTGTGGAGAAAGCCAAGAGACAGAGAGAGAGTCAGATAGTTATTAAAGATGCAAGAAATCTGACAGGAAGATGAAGAAAGGAAGATGCAAATTGCAATGGAGTTGGAGTAGACTCAGTGTTGTAATTAGTCTTTAAACTTGATCATCGTATCTGAATGAGTAGCATCGAACAGGACACTTCCCTACTTCTTTCTTCCCTCTCTTTATTCGTCTTTTTTAATGATCTCTGACGTCTCATCTCCAACAGAAACGTAAATATGACTATTATAATTACAAAGTTTAAACAAGAGAAAAGCAGTCTTAAGGGTAGTACCCACATGACCCTACAAATAATTACTAGATAATTTGCACCCCCCTCCCCTCCCCTCCCCCAATAAAAAAGTTGATTCATAAAAATATAAAAGCTATTGACTGTATGAAGCACAATTTGTCTTAATCAACTACAAACAGGGGCACTTGTCAAGTCATGTTGAAACTTCAAGTTACTGCTGCATGACAAAAGTTGCACAAAGAGAATTTGACAGATATAAGAAAATACATATTTTCCAAAGCATTTAAAAGCATGTGAAGGGTAGACGACAATATCAAGAAATGAATCCTTCATTGGCAACGGCATCCACCCGAGGAGACATAATTAGTGATTAACATTTTCCGCTATAATATTTCTTTAGCGCTCAGTTTCTGCATCGGTTAGCCAAGGTCATGGTTAAATGAGTATAATTAGAAGGGACCAAGACGAATGGAAACCGTTTCATTCCTGCCAAGGTCAACTAGAGCTGTAAATACAGGTACAAAGTAGTACCCTACTCCAAAGAAAAATCATTTCTGGTTGACTGAGAGTGAGGGAGAGAGAGAGATAGTTACAGCTTTTTTATGCGACGTAATTGTGGACTTTTCAGATCCGATGTTCAAACAGCACCTTCCAGACAGTACCATGCATGATCCAGTTTGGAACGTACATAACAAGACTTGCGAAGCAGCAAACCTGGGCACAAAGTACATCTTTATAGTGTGGGGAGTGCATTAATGTCTGACCAGTTATGATCTGATCAAGCAGTAATTCTTTAAATTATTTTTTATATTACTTTTTTATACTTTTTTTTTTTGAGGATTACTGTTTTTGCCTAGAACACTCTGAGAAACAGTTGTTTTACTATGGGTTCAACCAACTTTGACGATAAAGCATTTAAAAGAAGATGAATAATTCATTGAGAGAAGCATCTCGTACCACTTTCTTGTCATGAATGAAAGACAAAGATTTCATTCGGAGGAATTAGGTACCAGCTACCCACCCACTGCATAGTACAAGTGATTGTAATAATCCCCATACCGTAGAAGGAACCTTTTATTTGCCCGGGCTGTAAAACACACCAAACCATACCAGTTTGACTCTTTAGTAACATCGATACTATACCCGTCTCCTCTACGCTCATGCACTGTCCCATCTACTCAATCTACTAATATTATTTAGTGTCTTAGCACTGCATCCCAGCTGACCTGCTGCTGGGTCTTTTACCAGCTTTCCTCTTCCATCCCAATCTCTACATATTCTCAAGTACAAACAACTACATTTGCGATAGATGTTCATCAGTTTTGGCAAGTTAGGTAGATGGGAAAGTGGATGATATGAGAGGGGAGAGGTAAGGATTATAATGTTGCCTGTTCTAAACTAGCATGACGAACAATACAAGCACTGCAGATCGATCATCCAAGGTTCACGGGCAAAGAATAATGAGTTTTTAAGCTCCCGCTGGACAATCATTTTTGGTATATTGTTTTACCAGGGCGGTAACCAATCCCCAAAACAATCCCCAAAACCCCTCCCTATGCAAAAAAGGATACTTATCGGGCTGCGCACGACTGGTAAAACTACTTTAGTATCCAAAGGATGAAAAAACTAGGATCTTTGGTCAGCATTCCGAGAGGGCGCACAGTGTTAAAAGGTTACCAGTTCATTCTAGGCACTGTAAAACGATAGTGCTAAGGTTGTGGGGAGACAGGTGAGCAAGGAGCGAATTAAATAATACAAACCTTCTAGGAGTCCTCTGATGATAAGGACTGTCAGACCGTGGTATACTCCTGGACCTCGACAGGCCCCCTTTGTGAGCTGACGACAAAACAAAGAAAAAAATTCAGTTTTGACATTAATTAAACGATGACTAACAATCAACAACCCTGAAAAGTCAAAAGCCAGCTAAGATTCGGGTAGGAAGGTCTGACTGGGAAGCAACTTTCTGCTTTTCTCTACTTGTTTTACAATTTAGATGCGTATACAGTGTTAACTGGCAATACGGCAGCCCATTGCAAGTTAGTAAATGTATCAGCACCCAATGCCGAGGAGCAGTGCTTCACAGACTTTAACAGCAAATGTAGAACTTGATTCTAAGTTGCCAAAGGTTTTATGAATATTTCTGCAGTTTTAGTCCAATAGGTCATTATACACAATTCTTGTGTGCTTCCTTTCGACCCGAAGGTAGTTTTCAGAAAACAAGAGGAATCCTGTGTTCTTGCTTTGTGCTTATATTGTAGGTTCGGGAAGGGCATTGTTTCTCATACATGGTAACAACAGTTTCAGAATGAGTCTGCACTAGAGGTACACCCTCACCACTGAAGTCTAGTGTTCATATATAGTCAGCAAGTACTTTCTGGTTTATCAAAACACCATCTGTGAGGGCTTTGCCTGTCTCTTCTGAAGTGTCCCCATCCCCCTTCCCTTGCTCCTACCTTCCTAAACTATGAAGCATTGTACTTGCATCACACAACACGCCCACATCAAGAGATGGACTTTAAAGCTAAAATAAAGCAATCTTAAATTCATGTAGTTTCTCACACTACTAAATCGCACACCATGCCTGCATATATGCTAAGGTATGTAACCCCATTACCAGACTAGAAAGTTGGTTTAACTTTTAGAGAGAGAGGGAGAGCTATGAGACTAATTTCCTGTTATTATATATAGAAACTAAAAACAGTTAGGCATAGTTCTCCATGGTCAATAGCTTTTAATGGGTCACACAGTATACATATCTACTGTAATGAATGGGTCTAACAGATATAATCTTAATGTGGATAAAAGTACAATTACTTAAATCAATCCACGGAAAGTCGTTCATTTGTGATATCTGGGTCTGTAAGTTGCCAGACGAGTCTCCCGTGGGAGACCGAACCGGCCAGCTGGATTTCCGATCACTGGATAAATGGCTTGAACAGGATTAATACATATGGCATGATGCACAGTGACTGTATTAAGATGAGTCAGTGCTGTATTTTATGAAACATCCAAGGCTACCAGCTGACATGACAATTGTGTCCTGCGTACGTACAGTATGATCCAGATAATGTCAAACATATACTCTATGATTTGGTGTATGTTAAAAGGAACATATGGTCTATGCTTTGGTGTATGCTTTGGAACATATACTCTATGCTTTGGTATATGCTTTTGGAACATATGGTCTATGCTTTGTTGTATGTTTTTGGAACATATACTCTGTGCTTTGGTGTTTGCTTTTGGAACATAAGCTCTATGCTTTGGTGTATGTTTTTGAAACATATATACTCTATGTTTTGGTGTACGTTTTTGGAACATATACCAACAGACGTGACAATTGTGTCCTGCATACGTACAGTATGCTGCAGATAATGTAGAACATATTCTCTATGCTTTGGTGTACGCTTTGGGAACATATACCAACGGACATGACAATTTAATGGTGTGAATATATCAGCCTCCTAATAATTTGGAACATATACTCTATGCTTTGGTTTATGCTTTTGGAACATATGGTCTATGCTTTTGGGAAAAGGCACATGTGGTAAATCATGATTTTTGGGGGGACATAGGTAGGACACAGTTAGCATAGCTTGAGGGGTAAGAAAGAAAGACTGCGTTAACTACTTGTTCTGCCTTGTGTCATTCCATACTATGTTCACACACACAAAAGAATTACAGCAATTAATTTAGAATTTGTTATAGATCTTTTAGTTTAAACATAAAATGAAATAACTGCCCCAGAAACATTTCATTGTCGTCCTATCTCCTATCATTTTAGTCTCCAGGCAACCTCAATCCCTATCTCACCCTTATCCCCCCCCCCATTCCAACCATCCCCCCCCCCCATCATACACAGTCAAGCACACACAGACATTCCATTCCCTACCTCACTCAATCAGTGCCAATAAATGCTTAAACTGTCTGTTTAAAATTAAGGTCATTATCCCTGGAAGATATTAGGCATGACCTGCTGGAAGCTCAATCCACACCAATTTAGTTTTAAACTAAATATGACATTAGTTTGCCAGCAGTGTGACCCGTGATGAAAATACTTGCCAAAACTCTTTAAATGCCAACAAGTTCACTTCAAAATAGAGTCCAACTAAAATACTTTCTTAAGACTTTGTAGAAGTGGACCAACAGTCACTCTCTATCCACATGCACTGCCTGTTATGCTTTCAAATTGTTCATGTTTTACATACAACCGAGCATTTCAGCTGGCAAGTGTTAAAGTCATGGTGGTAGATTCCCTGTTCCACATCAACCCCTCGGGCAGTTACCACCTCAGCGGCTCATATGTCATATGCAGCCTGTAGCCTGGGCAGACTTGGAAAATGTTGTGATAATTCAAAATGACTTACTGCAGCCCTCTCGACAATCTGCGATGTGAAATTTTTTTTTAATGTAATTTAAAGAGAAACCAGAGGAATTCGATCTCTTGTTGAATCCATAATCAGTTCCATATCGTGCTGTTTCCTTTGAGGCAATTCCATTAGGGGGATAAAGTATCCTCAGTTAATAATCACATTTATAACTTCCACATGATAAAGATGGAGCATGCAGACCCCCCTCCTGGTTCAGTCTCCGTCCTGGTAGTATCCTCTTACAATCACATACACTCGAGTGCTTTCGTATGCGGATGAGTGAGCCCAAAGCATTCGAATATTCATGACTACCAATTTACTACCAAAAACCACCCATGCTGACCTACTTATGTCTCTCTCTCCCTCTTGAAAATCATACCAAGCACATGACCGACTGACTGACTGACTGAGTTATGTCTCTTGTACGAGGACCATCTGGCAGAAGCAGGCATAGAGCAAGAAAGATTATAATCAGGAATTCAGGCGATGAAAAATTAGGGGCAAAAAAAAATTGACTGACACTATCTTCCATAAAAAACTGTAACAAGACAAGAAAGATAACACTTTCCTTCTAAAGGTCTCTGACTGAAATTACCAACTTAACAATTGAACACTCGTTTAATAGATGGTATCTCACCTTGACAACGACAAGGGTCGTGCTTGTCCAGGTAATGCTCCAAGGTATCCCATCCACCTCCGACTCTCACCATGACATGATTTCTCAAAATCTAAAAGAACAAAGAACAACAAAGGCAGTGAAATATTTTGAATTGTCAGTATCAATACACCAAAAGTGAAATTTTCCATTGGTAAAAAGGAGATAAATAAGCAGATACCTGTTCCCAGCTTTGTTTCTCCCCTCTTAATTTCCACTGCCCTCTTAGCTACTGTACCTCCCTCCCTGCACCTCTCTCATTACTAGACCAACTGCCCCCCCCCCTACCCTTTAATACTAAACCAAATGATATAATTCACAACAAGAAAACCAAAAAAAATTACAAAAAACTAAGAAATCCTCGGGTGCTCCGAAACTTTGTAAAATAAATGTTTGGATGTGAACCATGTATTTGTCCCTTTCTAAAGATGGAGGCCATATCAAGCAGAGCAAACTTAAATTCCTCTCTGTTTATTTTAGCCTATTCTTTAGATCATCAAAGAATACCTTTAAACTATATAATTCCCCAGTAGAATACAACCTGTGAGATCCAATTTCATAGCCTGCCCACCCTCCTTCTTCAACTTACAGCAGGTGTCAATGACAGGGGTGTTGAGCCTGAGGGTAAAACTGGTCCCTGATTATTAACTGACCCTATATGAGGTCGTACAGTACTCCTGGGAAGGCATACTATCATAGCTAGATATATATAGTTTTTTTTCTGTTTTTCTTTTTAATAAGATTTCTTTTGCGGTAATTTTTGTGGTGGTAAAAGGCTGAAGCAAATAGGAGTTATTTCACCAACACATGTGGACATATATCGATTTCTGTTGACAGACTTGCTATTTACCCCCCAGCTAGCTTGGGGAGTTCCAAGCAAAGAGGGATTTGTTCCCTGGTACATATTATATCTTATAGCTTCACTCTAGCAGAGTTGTAGTAAAAGCATGAAAGAATAATATATTTCTTTGGAAAGATCACACTAGTTTTTGAAGAAAAATGGAAAAAAAATACTGCCAAAATTTTTTTTTTTTAAAAATGGCGGTTTTCAATAATGAAAGAGTGTCTGTGATATAGTGCATTGCTCTGCATCCATGTTGAGACCGTAGAAAGAGGAATGAATTTTGTTTTAAAACCTTTTTACAGATGTTTATGGGTTTCAATGTATTCTATTTGTCCTTTTTCCCTTGTAGAAAGACAAAGGCGGTTTGAAACTGTAGGACACAGTCACTTACATGTCCCACATATTACCAAAATCATATCCATTGAACAAGTAAAAATTACATTCTTTGTAAATAAATTGGACCAGTTTGACAAATCCACTCTATCATTTTCAACCAGCTAACCATTGCATTGTTCAGTAAGAAAAGTACAAAATAATTTTTCTCAGCCAAACTGCAATTGTTTGATGCGCTTCCCACAATAAGTTGAATTGCATTAATTTTCTAGAATACATACATACATGCATACAATAGGATAGAAATCAGTTCATCTACATCTGCGGTGAGAAATGATTGAAGATTATATGTCTTGATGCTTTGTTTGAAAACTTGAAAGGGATGTTCCAAAAGTAATAACCAGAGATAATCCTATTGCATCTACTAAAACTACATAGCATACATGCTTCCTTCACTCATACACCTGCTAGGCGTGAGGTTGAACAAAGTTAACAAACATAGGTAGACCTCTTTAAAGTAGTTTCTTGTGTTTTGCCCTTCCATCACAGGTGAATGCACATCCCACCCCCCTCCCCTTCCCCCTCATTAGGCACTATTGCACTATAAGGATACAGTAGCACATTGGATAAACCAAAGATAGCCCTACCAACAAATGATAACCAGCAAATGCACTAATTATTCCATTTGACTATCAATGATTCCTGTTGTCCAAACAAATGCAAATTATACCAAGTAAGGAAACGTCCAAGTGTTTTGAACTATTGCTGCATAACGCCTTATTTATATGTTGAGAAAGCAAGGAGGATCTGACCCAGCAAGGGCGATCAAAATCGTAGAGTGGACGCTTGCGCACTCAGGATCAGACCTAGCAATCCTGACCCCCTTTTATTGGGAGAGGATCAAGACCCTCACAGATGATCAAGATCGTAGTTTAACGCTTGGGGGATCAAGTGACCTGAAATTTCAGGTTACTTGACTCGTCACTTCTGCATTAAATGTCACAGAAATCCCAAAAATTACTGGTTTGGATATCTACTTCGCTCCTCGCTTACCTGTCTCCTCACAACCTTAGCACCACATTCTACCATGCCTAGAATGTCCTGGTAACCTTTTAACATTGTGCGCCCTCTATGACCGGCCCCTCCGGTCATTGCCCTTTCTTCTCATTCTACCATATATACCAACACACCGAACAAAAGCCCTCAATGTGAATTGTAAATAATTAGTATAACCTTTAGCTGATTGCATAATGTTCTCTGAACATTCATCATTGACCTACCCAGCCGTTCTCATATGTGAACTTGTAAGGGTTCGGGCTTAAATATTACCTCTCTCGGTAAAAACAGGATCCTGATGCTCTGTTACATTCTAATATGTCAACGTGGCTTATAAGCTATAACGAAAGTTGACTGGTTGAGCTGCAAATTAACTTCCACACAGCTGCTAGTTTAATTAACAAGTACAGTACTATATAGAAAATGTAACACACAATTAAAGCGAAATGGGCTGCTTTAAGTTCATACTCTATCTACAGCTCATCACTGGAACAGTTTTAACTGGTAGGTCAGGAAGTATTTTAGCTGTTAGCAATATATATCAAAGGCTTCCTTTGTCAGATCTAACAGATTGTGTATCTAAGAAAGATCTAGACAGGAAATTCAAAGATAAGAATATGTCAACAAGGGCCACCTTTAATACTACTCATATCCAGCTGTAATGCCTTCAAATTTGGGCATATATATACTACTAAAAGGTGCTGCCAAAGGAACTATTATGAAGGTTTATACCCTCTCCTAAAGTACAGCTACTCCCTGAAAATGAAACTTGGATGTGTCAAAGTGATGGTGGAGAAGTGCTCTAAATATTGCAGAGAAAGGTCTGATAAAACCTTTGAGCCATATATAAGTCTGATGATATATTGATCAGCATTTTGGTATTTCTAGCATACTTTGAGACAAGACTGAGTAATTGTAAAGATCATAATTACATCTGTCCTCAAATTAATTAATTCTCAGTAGCTATAACTGATAACTTATTCCATTCCTAGTTTTCACTATATAACACTCAACATTAGTGTATATCTACTCTTGAACTGATTGTATCTAGGCCTGCCCTACCAGTGTTGTCTTTGATTGTATAGGCCCTACAAGTGATGTTTTCAATTGTATAGGCCCTACAAGTGATGTATTGGATTGTATAGGCCCTACCGGTGATGTCCTCAACACAATATGGATAGCGGATGGTCTGGCCAGCTATCTCTAAGCTTAGAATGTATTAAGCCCGACTTTGTAGGAATGCAAGCTTACAGTAAAACCTTGCAAATCTGATTCTGTTTGGACAATTGTTTTGTTTGGATCTCTTGGACTAGGACCGATTTAATTGACCGATACAGAACCAAACATTTATTTTTGTCTCAATCTGTCAAACTCCTGCTGTACCAATTTACCACTAACCTCGATCAGCATGCAGTGAGATAATTTAAAATAACAGCTTAGAAGTCATTTTGCCCTAAATTTGCTCACAATGGAAAATGCCTGGATAAAAAGACTGGTTAAAAGTGACAAACAAAAAAATTAGACCAAACTGCCAAATTCCAAGGTTGTCTAACATTTAAAGACGCTTGACGAACAGACAGGGCGTGACTTTGTCATTTAAAATACAGACAGTCTTACTTACATACATACATACATACATACTGTACATATACGCATACATACGAATACATGCACACACACAAACTGCAGACTCATGTAGATACTGACTCACGCATTCTGTAGTGAGGACTGAAAGGGGAAATCTGTTTGTCTTTCCTTTAATAGCAAAACAATTGATCAATGCATGTGTACACAACAAGAAAAGAGAAAGAAAGAAACACATGAGAAATGCACTTCTAATTAAACTAAACCTTATGGACGTGCTTGAAATGCAGTACAGTATAGAAGCATGACTAAGGAGATAGCCATCTCATCAATTTTACAAGAGACTTTTAATCAAGAGACCCATATAAGTATATACTGCTGGCCAGCTGGGGGACAGGACTATCGAACAGGGGTATTAAAATCTTGATACAAACTGACGCATGGGGTTGACATGATTCAATTTCATAGACTATTGGTTAATGGGATTGTGTTTTGAAAACTTTGGCAATGGAGGGATGGGATGGGGGGGGGGGTAAATTGGATACGAACTGTTGGATGGAGAGATACAGGATGAGGATTTCCTAAGGAGAGTTTGATAGATTACTTGAGACCAGAAATTATTGACTTTGCAGGGACACCCCACCCAGGCTTGAGATATGGGGGGGGGATGGGGATGAGGATGGGATGGGATGGGATAGGGAAAGAGAGGAGGACAGAGCAACCACTGTTCAGTGATGCAGAAATTGTCTGTGTGAACATCATTACACTAAAAGAATGTTGGGATGACCATGGTTCCTCCCTTCCCATATCTCCATATCCTTCTGATGTCAATGGCCCTGTGTTTTTATGATAGACAACACAGATTGACTACATCATAAACTAAGGAGTACAGCATGAAAGTTTTGGGGGAAATTTCTCTAAAACTCTATTTAAGTTGTAACTGCAATACAACCTGGCCTGTTTATAGGTTGCTTTCTTCTTTATTCTAGTAATTTGCTAAAATCAACCTTTAAACCCACAAAGAATGCAGCTTACATGCATGAATTCCTACAAAGACTTTCAATCAGCATATCATTGAGATATCATGTCTGCATTACTATACACATCAGGTATGAAGATTTCCTGGAGGGAAACGATCTAATTACAGAAACAAGAGATATGTTTATCTTCATTAACATGATGGGAAAACAGGATGCTATCCTGTGGCTTTAATCAGCTATATAGACAAAACCTAAACCTTGGAAAGGTTTCTCCTAGTAAACAATCCTGACACAACCAGAATCAACGTCTATTACTCGCTCAGCTGTAAACATTAACACTGTTGTGAGAGGTGGAAGCTCGCACACATGCCACCAAGGCGTGTAGTGCATATGGTGCACGTATGGCCTGGCGACACGCACTAGTAACTGACCGTAATTACCGACGAGCCAACTGTTAATGACTACAATATGTACAAGAACTGCTTTGTCAGAATGATATTAAATTGCTTCGATGCATTAACATGGGAGAGAGAGAACCCATTTCCTCCCGCTTTTCTTAGTAGAATTTTTAACTGTCATCCTAGACCAAATATCAGTTTGGACAAGCAAACGCAGCTTTGAAGGTGGTCTTTTGCTAGGACGCCAGATTGGTTACTGTACATCAAAAAGTCAAATTGCACTGTAAGTTGTAACTTAATATCCCCAAATAGGTAAAATGATAAATTGATTGAATAATGATTGAATAATCCGTCACTTTGGAGATACTAAAATAATACAAAATAGTAGTAGCCCTATGATCCACCCCAAAGAGGAGCTTTACTGACCCCAAGCTGGGGTACCTGTATATCACTCCACCAAACATACATATCTCTCCTACAGTGTACATAATGACCATTCTTTGTAAATTTGGTACATTTCTTCGGACAATCAAATTCGCTGTTCGGAACAACCAATCAGTTGGTAAGACCTGGTTGACCTATGGATAAAGAGCAAAAGATCCTCAAAATACGCCCTGGTTTAAAGGTCTGGTAAAAATTGTCCAACGAACACAAAAGGCTCCTTTAATGTATGCTATCATAGTCGACCAGAGACATATGTCTGCTGATAAATCATCTAAGCATTTCCTTGTACAAACAATATATCATCAACTAACTCTGATAATTAAAATTCTGAACCAGATTCTTAACTATTAAGACCTGATTGGACCATCTAATCATAAACCACAGTATTAAATTAACTAAGTCAAGGACAATGCAGACAAAATATATAGAGAGATCGAGTTGGAAATGAAATGATGGAACATCTGAAATATACGTTGGAGTGATGATGATTGAGAGAGCATAATGTATCGTTTGTAATAGAACAGTGTAGGTTACAAACTGTTACATCCAACTGTACCGTCCAGCAGTACAGTGCTGTACACTGCATTATCGTTCACGCCCCAGAATGCATACAAATTACACAGTAACACACCTACTAAAACTACTGCCTGCATGTAAATGCATCCAACTTCACAGAGCCTGCTTATCCTAAAATATTCACTGCTGCACCTTTAGATATCAAACTCATAACGACAAAATGACGAGACGACAGATGAAGACATCTCGGAAATGGACATATTTGTCAGAATGTAAGATCTGCAAAGATCAGATAATTTCTCACTTCAGTTTGCAATTCTTTTTAAGTTATTTTGTCCCTCAATGTTTCATTGCTTAAGTGTCTCGGCAGTTTGCGATGAATTATAACCGGATATGATCCTCGCGAATAATGAATAATGATGTTGTGCAACGTTTACAACAGGTATATATAATAATATTTATGGAATCTATCACAGGCCAGATAGCAGCTAAAAATACCTGCGAGGCAGAATTGTCCATGTTGATGAGTAAATTTCGCATGCTAGACTAGGATGCTTTTGCAAGAGTGACAAACCTGAAGAGGAGGGCACAGCAAAGGGGACAGTTAACAGGAGACGAGAAATCCAAATAATAAATCTTTTTGGAGAATGTCCTGCAGCCGATTTAACCACAGAATAAATTATACAGCTGTGTTCTTGAATACATACTGACTGTAGCGTTGAAGACTAGGTAATAGAGGAAGGAAGTAAACACACATCTTCGATTGATCGGTTAAATAAGGTTTCCAGACGGGATATTTAAGTTTGAAAATTAAGACTTATAATAATCTCTCTAGATTCAGTCTTTCAAAAGGACATTTATCATCAAGTTTAAACTCACAAATGGCCAATTACACTCCGCATCGGTTTAATAATTTATCCACAGTTGGCATACAAAATGACAACATGTAAATTAAACTGAAGACTATTTTGATTCATCTTACCCAGATGAAAATCTTACAGACTTTATGTAGATCGTATAAAAGTCTGGCTAAGAAGTATTATTTGTATTATTTAAGCTTTAAGTCAATGTTACTTTGATTCTAGCACTGATTCACCGCAAAGAAAGTACCCCCCTCGCCCTCCCCGCTGACCTCTCCACCAAAACCTAATTTCACTATTTATGATTATTTGTAGTCAAACTGCTTTACTGAATGGTAAAATATCGCAGCTTGTCTTTATATAGCCAATTTCTAGATCTATTGGACATATTCTCTTCATTAACTCTACACTACACTACAGTCCATTCAATTCAATTTCAAAACGAATCAAATCTACATTGCTCTTAAATAGTAAATTAGTCTATTGATGGTCTTAAAGAAGACACATACCCAACCACCATTATTGGTGTATATTATATAGATAAAATGTCATGAACAACTCCTCCGCCTCACCCCCCCCCCCCTATCTGTTTGAGGGTGTTATTCTTTATAAAGATCACAGTCATATGAGACAAAGATAATGGTTGGTTTGGCTTGTAATTATATTTTGTCTTTAACAAATTGTTCCTACATGTTAATGGTTAAGTTAAAAGTACACATTTGCAATGGATAATTTACCTCCCCTGCAACGGAACTATTTTGAAGTGATATGTCATATCGACAAGTTATAGATCTCCATGTCTGACACGTATAACACTTCCATTTTTGTGGCTTCATAAAGCAATTTGCTATCAAACCATATACCATATGTAGACCTGTGTTACAAATCTTGCATCTTTCAATAACGCCTCTTGGCAGACCCTACTCCAAGACAAGTACCTCATTTGCATATCACCTTATTGCATCAATAGCTCACAATCTGTCCACAAACACCGCCAGTATGTTCTCAATAATCTTTTTTTTTCCCTCCACAAGGCAACTCTCTCCCAAGGACGAAATCTAATTACAACGATTACGAGATCGTTGTTACATAAGACTCTTTATCAAAAGGGAAGTAAAAGCAAGTATATACTGTAGACTCTGACATCCTTCTACTACAGTGTTACATGTTTATCTTGCCTGCACTCAAACACGTCCATGGTCTCAGCACGCTCATAAAAATTTCTCTAAATTAAATTTGAATCTACGTACCTTCACAAATTCGACCTTACAAAATATGTCGCATATTTCTCTAGACCTTTATTAGTCGACTAAAATTATTCTTGACTGATTTGAAATTCTTCGTAAATTTCTGATTCCTAGTTTTATCTTAAAAACCTTGGAAGTTTGTGACCCTTGGTGTTTAAATTTTTAACGAGGAGATATGGACAGGATTGTACGTTAGATTGCAATAGAAAAATAAGGAGAGAAACGTTGCTTTGACTATCTGTCCCAAGTTGATGATTATATTCATATAATATCACAATACTCTCTCCTGGTATAGTGAATGAAGACAGCTATGAGAGACTTGGGTAAAGTAAATTTAATCGAGTGTACTGCCCTCCTTATTATTCTACCATCTGAACTAATGAAATCCTTCAATCCAATTGCCACTTAATTGTAACCTTTAAAAGTACACTAGTCGTACGGAGACAGATAATAGGGAGGTAGAAAAATATAAATCTGTGAATTTCTCTCCATTATATCCAAGGGTTTTGTTTTCCCCAAACATCCCAAGTCTACTTTGGAACCATCAGACAGTTCTTTGTATATTGCTGACAACCAAAATTAAGTAACCCATCGACAAGTATCTTCCCCCATTTTTGTGGTAATTTATTATTATCATTTTTTTGTGGTTATTTTCCTTTTACCCCATATGCAATACATATGACATATAATTGTGTTTGATACTTCCATTATCAATACTGCTCACATTCAATTAGAAACAGTAAATAGCTCAAAGGATTATGGCAAGGACAATTCCTAAATAACTTGAAAACTTGAGAGTAATTAACGCCAACTTAATTCAGTACTGCAAGCCCAGACCTTCATTGAGAACTGTATTTACAATTTAGGTCAAGGTAAGAGTTAATACATGAGGGTTGGCTTTTAACTTAAAGACACAGATTATATCACAGGTCTCAAAACTACAACACAAAAACAGGTTAAATTTGAAAGTACCAAGCTCTTTAAGCAGCCTTTCAAGTTTTCTAAGAGTTAACGATTTCACCAAACTCATGACGTATAACACCCCCTCATAGATTTTTTAAGAGTTAATTAGTTTAACTGCTTTCCATTTTTGTGGCATAACACCATGTAAGATATAGATGTTCCACAACTCACCTGGTTAGGGTATTTACAAGCAAATAGCTTACCTATCTCCTCACAAAGTAAGCACACTTCCAGCTGTACCATGTCTAGAGTGACATGGTAGCCTTTCAAGCACTGTGCAACCTTACTTAAAGTTGTCGGGAGACAGGTATGCGGGGAAGCACTTCTAAGTAAATCAGAATGGTAAATTTGGAATGAAGAGAAGGAGGCCTTGGCCACAAACTGGACCAGTGTGGGCAAGGTACTAAAGTGTTATCAGAAAGTGTTGTAGATGGGAAAGAATAATTTATGTCATGGAGACAGGTATTAAAAGATGAGCAAAGTAAATTTGTCTTAAATTCTTACTAAGCAGGGATTGCATCAGGATCAACCTAAACAAGAACAAATGATAAAACTTACTGGTTTATATATTTACGAGTGACCCCCTTACCTGTCTCCCCACAACATTAGCACCTCATTCTACCGTGTCTAGTATGCCCTGGTAATCTTTTAACACTGTGCACCCTCAGTGACCGGCCACTTCCGGTCAATGCCCTTCCTTCTCATTCTACCACCCAATGTGTTTACACATACGTTTTCGTAGTGGATGAAAATCTTTCGGAAATTGCCCGGAATATATTGGATTTTTACCTTCTTCACATCCTATTGGATTTCAGAACGTTTTACAGTCGTTTACAGCCTGATAAGTATCCTTTTCTTCTAAAGGGAGGGAGTTTGGGGGCTGTTTATAGTGTGCGACTCATGCCCATGTGTTCGTTTTTGAGTAGCGTAACATTACCTTTTCAGGTAGTAGTTCCGCGAAACTAGTTCGTTCGTTTACGCCTGTTTCGCACTAGCGCGGATGGGCGGTATATCACCTTTTGTATACATGTTTTATCTGTTATACTTCTTATAAGTTGTTTGATCGTTTTCATGTACTTTCGTTACTTGTACGCTTTTTCTCAACAAGAACAATTGAAGTTGATGAGGTTCTGTATATAGGTTGACCGGCCCGCTCCCTCATTTATCAAAACGAGCAAATTTGCAGTAATTTGATAAAAGCCACTTATAATTCTGTCATAGAAATTTTCTTCAGGGCATTTCAACAACAATATGCAGTGTCATCTGGACATACTTTACTTATGATGGCTACTTTGAAAATCCACCACAAAGATTTGCTTTGCCCTTAATATCTTAGAATTTCACAAGTGGGACTCTGTGATGGACTGATTTTTAATTACCTTCTATTAAGAATTTCTTTTTGTTCCCCTCCCAGTTCATTGATCTGAGATCTAATCATCGAATAAAATCTACGTTTGTCATGTTGGTATAAAGAGGTCTTTGATTGACACCTCAAACGAAAAAAGAAAATTAAAATATGCTTAATAACTTTCTGAACTTAAGATTTCATGAAAATAATTAAATCAGCCATGCTCACTCATTCAAAATTCTGTTCTTCTGAAAGCCTAAGACTTAATTGTTAAATACACTCCCAGATATGCTGACAATAATTAAAAAATCTCACCAAGATATGGCTTAAAATAACAAATGCTCGTAGCATCCAGGGAGGGGGCAGATGAACTTT
Organism: Apostichopus parvimensis; assembly: GCA_000934455.1. Taxonomy (NCBI): domain Eukaryota; kingdom Metazoa; phylum Echinodermata; class Holothuroidea; order Aspidochirotida; family Stichopodidae; genus Apostichopus; species Apostichopus parvimensis. The sequence continues at coordinate 75,485 of KN883738.1, forward strand.
AATCAAGCTCATTGCAGAAAGTGTTTCATTTCACAGCAGCTTTCTACTATTTTTTGATGACTCAGAAATGTGTAGAAATTTAAAGGCCCCAAAAAAAAGTCAAAACTTTTTGGCAAGTTCTGGAGAGTAATTATTACCATATCATACAATTTATAGATTAATTATGTAGATCACATCAAGTCATAGAGCTCTACAACACTGCAAGTCTGTACATCAACACGTAATGGATTCTATCATATAATTCATATGCAGGTAATATTTGTGAGAATGGAAATTACTTGTAAACATCTGTACTTATGTTGTAACATCAATTGCCTAAAACATTTGAACACATTTTCCAGCAAACATTAAATGAGTTTATATTTCAATGACAAGTTTGCAGAATGACTAAAAGTTTGATTAATGAAACAGAATAAACGTTTTAAAACATACAAAGATTAAAAGCTACACAAATGTCAAGTGAAATTCACACACTGACAGTTTATAGTATACCCATACATGTACTATTTAAGCATACAGTAGGCTATATCTAGATCTCTCACACAATTTTCATGGTATGACTGAGTTAACAACTAAGAAGTTAGCTCTGAAAGAATCAATCACCATATATGATAATGATGGTAATGAAAAATTGTACACTGTTCCATTAGATTCACCCTGCAGGGAAATTTAAATTAAGTACCAGGTTCAAGTGTATGATAAAACACTGCATGTACTCAAAAATGTTTATAATTTATGTTTCTGTAATAATGCCAGTTGAATGTACAAAGACAGACCTTACAGTATACTGTAATGTGAGCTACCACACCTTACTGTAAAGGTCACGTATGCCAAACTAGATGCATTCATACATCTCCATGCACACACATACAGTATGGTATTTTGCTGTGACTTACCACTGTGTTCACAACTATCATAAGATCACAGAATGTCATATGAATTCTTGACTACTGACTACTTGTCTACATACCAGCACATTGTCTTTTAATATCAATCATGCATGAGGATAAGTTCAACAACATTGGCACCCATTGATAAATACAAAATGTAAAGCACCCAAAACTCATTTTACTACTTTGTACTATTTTAAAGCAGCAAATGATCAAAAGGAAAATGATAAGGAAAATTAGTTGACAAGAAAACAACGACAACAGCACAAAGACCAAATGGTACAGTAAGAGTGAAATCAAGTTTATGCACACTTTAAGCCTTTTCTTGATATGTACATTAGTGGAACTCCATGTGCTGTGTTCTGCTTCTCTTGTTGAGGGGTGGGGGATGGGAGGGGTGGAGAGGAATGATGGGTTCGGCTGACGATTAGATCTAACCATTATCCGTGGACATATAAATGATTCCAATCATGAGATAATATCTTAATAGTAATAATCATCATAATATAGTTATATAACACTTTACATAAAAGAATATATCTCAAAGCACTTTTCATCCTATGGGACAATATTAGTAAACTCTTAATAAGTACAAATATAAGATACACACAGAGATGCATTGATAACGTATTCCTACCTATTCAAACAATGTACACAACTCTAATATAATTTCAGTATTAAATGTATGAGATCTGAGTATATATATTCCTCATCAAATCTTTGTCTCAAATGTTTGGTGGTTTTCATCGGTTCCTGACATTATATACAGTAGTCAGACAGTATGTAAACTCACTGTGTTGCTTTAATGTCAATAAAGAGCCTTTTCAGGAAACTAAAAATATCTAAACAGTAAACACCCTTGAGTTACAGTACATTACATTCCTGAGGCAGTTTTCAAGATAATAACATCTTTGCCTACACAGGTACGGCCATAGCAGAAGGAAACCACTGAAAATAAATATTTTATGTGAGCAAGCCAAATAATTGATAGGGAACTTCCTGGTATCTGTAGGGAATGGATTGGATAATTTAGATCAAAACAAAATGAAAGAATCATAATATATCAAAAAAAAAATTTTAAAAATGTTTAAGGGTATTGTTATGAAAATCGATCAAAGGTAAAACTAAATTACCACATCCAAAGTAAAAATTGATTAAAAACAGCACAGATGAAGGACATTTGCAGCATTGTGTGACAGACTTCACACAGATATATGCAAATTAAAATTAAAAAGTCCCACCAAATGCCCACTATAATCCACTTCCATCCTATTTCCTAGAACATTTGTTCCATTCCCTCAACCAACATTTACCCCGTTCTTCAGAACTAGAATCATCAACACGTTACCACCAATAAGGCAACAGCTATTATCTTTTAGCAAATTTTACACCACATGTTACATTCATACCTTCATGCACATATCAGAAGTAAATAATGTTTTGATGGAGACAGGTAAGTGAGGAATGATTGCCTCTGATAAGAGACACTGAACTATCCCTTTAACCAACCCCCCTAACCTACCCCCCTAACCTACCCCTATAACCTACCCCCCAACCTACCCCACTCTCCTCTTCTATGGTAACACTGTTGTGAGGGAGTCGCTTACCTCGGAAAATTACCACCTGAAATGCAATTTCAGAGATGACTTATCCCCCTCCACAGATCTGTCAGAACACTTAACACTTTTGATAGCCAAACTTATCATTTAATTAAAACAAAAGAAGAGCACAGAAGTTACAGGAAAAAATGTCATGAATGACATCTGTGAGTAACAATGTACTTTTCTGACACCTTTATGTAATGAGGTTAATGGCTCTCTAGATGAATATTACGAGTTAGTCACTCTCGCTACCAGCAACTAATTCAGCCACACTAGTACATTGTTAACCTGATTGATTTAAATTACTACATTTCCAGATCAATTTCAACTTAGCATCTTCTTCATTACAAATCGATTCCCACTCTATTCCCCCGCTTCTAATTTTTTGTTTTATGGTGTCCTATGTCCAGGTGTGTACAGGCCTTCTTTTTTTTATGCCGGGGATTAACTGCCATCACTTGAAAACTCCTCTGTAATGATAGAAGCAGGTCTGGCCTATGTAACCTGGGATATCCTAACCTACTTGGACGGGTAGGGAAATCCCAAAGACCTTTGTATCTACGGTTACGATGAGTCATACACATGGTAGGTGAGGATAAGTGCTGGTAGGCTATCACCAATGCATGTTTTTCCTTTCTTTGCTGTAGTACAGTTAACCACTGTAGATTAATTAAGATTTGCATGGGTGAACTCGGTCACAATTGACTGAGCGCATCTTCGAAGTAAACAAAGCGAAAAGGCTTTTCGAGAAACCCCTGACCGTGGAGAAATGGGGAAAGGACTAACAATTAGGAAAATGTGGGGATTTTCAGGCCACGAATCAGTCCCGCAGAGAGGGAGTAACACGATACAGCCCAGGCGTTAAACTAAAACAGGGGTATTAGGTGTCATTGGGTAGACAAAGGAATTGTCACCGATGACTTCAGAGGGGAAACACTTAATCAAATTATTGAAGCTGCGGACTCCGCCGTATAGGTGTGTATTTTTCATTCATTGATTGTGATTATTTTATATGCATGCTCCTCCGGATTCCAGAGGAGGAGGTGGAGGAGTAGTAAGTGCCCACTAATGTATACAAAATGAAATATTAATCAATTATGAGACTACAGCACGGGGAGCACTTAAACGTCTCAGTTGGAGGTGATTTACTAAAAGCTATCATCCGTGGGCAAATCGGTAAGGCTCATTGTTTTCACCAAGCTACAAGACAAGACAAGACAATTAGATGGTTTTGATATGAAGATTAATTCCTGGCAATTTTTTTCACCTAACGTACATACCGTAGCTTGAAGCTTATGAAGCTCATCTGTTTAGTGAATCACTTATCTAGACTAGAATAGTTCATTTCGACTTCTAATACAACTACTAGGGTATATAGAATCCGATGGAGGAAACTCACAAATCCTCAGCTACTGTTTGACGAAATCCGAAGGGGAAAAATTCACTTGAAAAAAAGCGTGCAGGCACTTTGAATGGTAGAAAGAGAAGGAAGGGCAATGGCGGGAGGGGCCGGTCATAGAGTGCTCACAGTGTTAAAAGGTTACCAGGACATTCTAGACACTGCAGAATGAGGTGCTATGGTTGTGAGGTGACAGGTAAAGCGAGGAGCAAAGTAAATTAGTTTATTTCCCAGCAAGGTCCTCTGATAAAATGTGGATGTTTCACCAAAACTTCCTGGTTTGGGAATTAATTACTTCGCTCCTCTCTTACCTGTCTCTGATCAACTTATGCATTTTCCTCATCCAGCAAACCTACTATCTATAAATATTTTAGCACAGCTCCCCCAATCCCACATCTGAACTCTACTCACTCAATTTCTCCTTCCCGATTTTCCACTCGAGCAGTGACCAACGCTATTCCTCTGAGGAATTTTCTTTCCTAAAATATCGTCTAGGCTTTTTATCGTGCTGAGCTTCATTGGGAAGAGAAATCATCCCTGACCGGGGTTTTCTGCACTTTCTTGAAGCACTGTATAAGTAGGGATTATGGTTGTTTATGAGAGACTAACTTGCCTGTCTCTGCACAATCCTCACTCTACCCTTCTTTTTCCCCGAAAACTATTTTATCCATATACTCACCCGGACAAATATGAGGGTTTGAGCATCTCCAATCCGGTATTTGCCTTCCCCTTCGCGAATCATCGGAAACTGATTTGGACAAGTACACAGATTCACTAAGTCCCTGACCTGTCAAGATAGAGAAAGGAAAAGTGTTCAATTATGAGCTGTATAAAAGGAACATTACCACTGGGTCATCATTACCTTAAAAATAATAATAATCAGACTTAACAGTACTTGAAACTTTAGACAAAAGTATGTATTGATGCTTCCAATATCCAAAATCCACATCATAAATGTAAATATGAATGTAGTGAAATTTGGTCTTTTCTTCTCTTTTGGTTTTTTTCTTGTTGTTTAAGTTAGCTCTTTTTTGTCATTTAAACAATCCTTCTGGATTTTCAGTATTGTTAGGAAGGCATGTGTATAGTAGGAGTCAAATTGGGAGAAGGGGGAAGCTGGAAGAGGTTATGAACCAAATTGAGACTTGTTTGAAAGATGGACTACACACAACATACAGTCATTGTTCAAACTTCCAAGTGAAAGTTAGTTGGTCCATTCGTCGATTTAAAATGTGTCAATGGTCAGTTTTGGTTTCAATTTGCCCTCTGAAGATCTTGCTATAATCAAATATCAAACCCCTAGTGCTTAACTTGTATACTTGCAAGAATTGTAACAAAGGTTTAATGATCCAAAGTTGATTAATCGTTCCATCGGTTTCTCTTTATAACTATCATAATTGTGGTTTTCTTCAGATTCTAGACGACCAATGAGGGAGTGTACTATGTTTATGTTGATAAATTCAGATTGTTTTCTTAAATTACAGATTTCTACAGAGAACAAGCCATATCATGTACAGCATACTTGCATACATGCATATACTGTATGTGGGTTCACCAACTCTATATGTGTGTGCGTGCACCCACTCTATCATATATGTGTGTATGTCTGTGCTCCGACTCTATGATATTAACAAAAGAAGTTTTTGTGATGTGCACCCAAGGAGAGACTCATGCCAGTTTCTCAGCAGGAGCAAATTTTATGATTTATGCAATGTGTTGTTCAACTGATGCTGTCACATAGCAGAGCGGTTAATCACAGGAGACTTTGATAGGGGGGACGGAATAGCACAAATAACTCCTGTCATTATCACACAGCGTTGTCCCTCTCCGTGAGCAACCGTGAGCAATGTTCAAAGACCATCAGATAAAACAATGGAGACATTGCATTTAAATAATGCTCAACTGATTCTATCTGTTGGCAAAGGGATGCAACAATGCATTGTATTGATTTCAATGATTATATCATTCTATCATATTATACCACATTATTATCATGAAGACTGTTCATTAGCCTGACTACATGCACCGTTTATATGCCAAAACGTACCTGGTTTTGGATATATTTACTAACGACAAACCTATAACCTGCCTCCTCACAACAACAACAACAACAATAACTGCTAAAATACACGACCATCTTGACAAAGAACTAGACACTGTGGGTGGTAGAATGATGAGGTACCATAGGTTGACTGGAGGTGACCGGTCAAACAGGGGGAGGTCAGTATCAAAGGTTAGCAGGTCATTCTAGACACAGTAGAGCAGCAAAACTGCAGTTGTGAGGAGACAGGTAAGTGACACAACTACGCTACAAAAGTGAAACCAACACTAAAAAGCGTAAAAAGTACATGAAACAAGCAAAACATCTTAAGAGAAGTATAAGAGCTGAAAAACATGTACACAAGAGAACAAATGCCTATCCGCGTAACAAGGCGGGAAAGGCAAACGAACGAAGTAGTTTCGCAGAACTACTACCTGAGAAAACAACGTTACGCTAACAAAAAACGAACGCATGGGCGAGAGTGCACACTAAAAAACAGCCCCCAAAACTCCCTTCCCTAAAAGAAAAGGATACTTATCAGGCTGGAAAAGATCGTTGGACGTCTAGAACTCCTATAAGGAACCTCTAGCGTATTAATCCAAGGTATTCCGGGCGAATTTCGAAGAAAATTTTTCCCAATACGAAAAACGTGTAAGACACTTTGAATGGCAAAATAAGAAGGAGGTCACTGGGGGTCAGTGAGGGTGCACAGTGTTAAAAGATTACCAGGGCATACTAGACACGGTAGAATGCGGTGCAAAGGTTGTGGGGAGACAGGTAAGCGGGGAGCGAAGTAAATCTGCAGTTGTGAGGAGACAGGTAAGTGAGTAAATACAATACACAAGTGCAATTTTAACATGAAAATGGGGAAAATTAATTTGTGTAATTTACAAGCTAAGGAGACATCACATACACACACACACACAATCACCAAAACTTAGCACTGAGTTAGGTATACATCAATTATGAATGACATGTGTACACCATCACCATCACATAGATTCCTCTTGCCTTCAGCAACCTGGATTAAAAATCTTTGCAAATAGAGGAGACAAGTTTGACAATTTAATTGTGTTCGTATGTACATCATCATTTCAACGGTCACCTCGGGATAATTTACTGACATTTCAGAGAGATATTTTCTATTGGGTTAGCTACAGCCAAACCTAAGTACTGCTCTCCGGCCCGTCACTGTAGAAAATTTCCCAGAAAATTCCGAAAATCAGAGGCAAACACTGGACAGTCAATATACCATCAAACCCAATGCATATTTTCTGATAAGAATTGTTATTGTAAATAAGAGACCCTGGGCAGTTTTATCTTCAAAATGTCAGGTGAAAGTATCTCTGTGCAAACATTGTGAAGAATGAAATGAAATATCAAACTTCCCTAACACAGCTTAATTTCTTTGAACGCTTAACTGCAAGAAATGTAAATGAAGGCATAGAATACCAAATTAAATTATAAAAATTCTGAGAATCTGACATTTAAGATTCTTTTTGGGAAGATTTATCAGTGTTATGAAGGTATTTAATCCATAATTACTTAGATCAATAAGTTTCCTGATTTATATCATACATTTCGTCATTTAGACCCAAACGTGTTTGCATTAGAATAAATCAAATACCATTATGTGCTAATTTCAAGCATTCAAAAGGGTTGTTATCCACATATATCTAGACATCTTGGACTGAGAATGTATCCAATTATTATATGTAAATTATAAACAACGGGTTTGGTCAAAAGAAGCAATTTATCAAGCCCAATTTAAAATGCAGCTATGATGGTTCTAAACGATAGTACAGTAAATGTGAGGGGACAGGTTACTGAATGGTAGATTTGGAAGGAGGATTAAGTGGACAGTGCCCCAAAGTGTGAGTGCAGTCATGAAACATTCCAGGCATGTAGTTTAGGTCATTAGCAATAGTGCAGATGTGGACTTGGAGACAGGTAAGAGAGGAGCGAAGTAAATCTATAGATAATTGCTTTACAGAGCGTATTGCACCAAAAAAATCAACTTTACCCTCTCTTATCAGCGAATCGGTAAATTATATATGGACCGTTATTATATACGAACTGTTACACCAGGTCGCACAAATGACAATGGATTTGTGATTACCATAAAAACGTTTGTCTGAGACAATGATTGGTCACAGTAGTTGACTTGTTCTTGAAACCTAATTCCTACAGACAATTAACCCCTAATTGTGCCCCAGAGTTCCGTAATTTGTGATTTAGCCGATTGCAACAATACAAACAAATCCTGTAGCCTAAGTCTGGGGTTACACCCTAAATTGGTTGTTTAAACAATATAATCTGAACAGAACAAAAATCTATTGTAATACTTCCTTCAAAACAAAGCTATTTTACACTGATTTTGTAGTCTTTCCTATAACGACAGTTATAAGCTTTCTGAACTCCATTGACTTGGTGCCATGCAAACTATTCCACCAGTTCAAAATGCCATCATCAAAAAGAGTAATAAACGATATACAGTGAGTTACTGTCAGAGTAGATTTTTCAAATCCACCGAAGCAGTTTCAATTATCCACAATTAGTTTCATCTAGGTATAATACCCTGATCACTTTTCTAGGATTGATTGAAAAATAAGGCTTGATCCTACAACTCTGTAGCTCTGTCCAAGAAAGCCTCCCGCCTGCGTGCTCACGCTCCATTCATTGCAACAGCGCTCTGCTTCCCAACGACATAGCAAAGACTGCAGATTAACTATATCAATACCTTTGCGTCGCCAACAAACCATGCTTTTATAATTTCCCTGCCAAATTTAAGAGACCTGTGTATCTTCCCCATAATTTTAATCAATAGGATTTGAAGATATATATGAAAATGCGAGATGTGTTGTCAAAATACCGCAGGCAAAAATGGGTCAAAAATGATGGATCATCTGTCTTCCTTTGTTAAAAATCCAGCTACGCATTCCTCCTGTTCAGACAGATTATAGTTACTAAATAGCCATTTTTAGGCCAATGGATTTATCACTAAATTCTTGTCAATAGGAAATATTTTGATTTCACGATCAAAGGAAAGATTTCGAGAAAGTGAGCATTCTTGACAAGGTTTTGCGGTCCTACTGTATGTTACCGTGCAGGCAGTGAATTAGGATAAAGATGGAGTCAAATTGAGGTTTATGACTGACCTCCAGGGAGGAGGGAGAAGGCCTACAAGAGGTGACGAACTGAGAGAATGACTGAGAGGATGAGTAAGAATTGCCTCAGGTTATTTATAACACTGGACTGCTAAAGCAATCAGACCAAGAATGGATATAACGTCCCTCTCTCTCTCTTGTCTCTCTTGAACATGAGGAAACAAACTGTAGCAACCTTTCACGGACACTTCCCATTCTATATTTAAAACACCACTGCTTTATACGCCAAGTAAGCCCACCAAGTAAATGGGGCCCATGTCCTCATGATATTTTTGAGGTTTCATTTTTATTTTTAACGGTTGAAAGTTTAGACCAGCCGTCTGTCACTAGAGATGTGAATATTTTATGTGAATTTTTTTATTTATTATTATTTTTTATTAGCAGGACTACCCTTCAATATTAAAGATGACAATAATAAAAACATAAAAATATGGAGGTTTACTGTACTATGTGTTAATGACAGAGGTGTTACATTAAATACCATCAAGTTACCTATAAACTGTTTTGTAAAGAATGTCAGTAATCATGTGGTAGATGGGTCACTGAACAAAGGAAGGATCTTTGTCTCCTGTTTGGTGATTATAAGGAAAGAAATGTCTCTGAGGGATAAATATTATTGCCATTTATAGAACTTAGAAAAGGATGTGCAGAAATTTTGCTCTCCTTCCAGGAATCTCCTGTACATCTATAGCTTTTGTATTTATACAGACTGACTTTCGAATAGAAAGGAAAAGCTAAACCCAATTCTTTTAATTTTCCCTTTAAAAGTAAAAGTCAAACCAATGTAAGTGCATGGCTAATTGAAGTGCAAAACTCGACCAAATCACTTTTGGATATTGGTATCAAATGTAATGAGTACTATCAAAAAGAAAGGAAAATAGAAGTAAGGAACATCTCTAAAACACACTTTACTATTAAACCATTCTAAAAGACAACAGCATGCCTTCATTTCAAACTGAAAGCCACAAGGCTAAGATTAGAGATGTTGATGATTCAACCAAGACTTCAAATTACAATTTCTGAGATGGAGAATTCCCTGAGATGAAGATAATGACGCACAAGATAGGCTGCAACCTCTGAAGTTAGAGAGGCTGCAACCTCTTAAGTTTCTCAAGAATAGCATTTTGCCTTCCATTTATATTATGACTGATGCATCATTCACATATGTCTGTAACCTAGGTTTCATCTAGAATGTTCTGACGTCAACCTCGGAGAAGATCAGACTACGAGAATATATACCATTGCCTCCTGCTATTTCTAGCATCTGTTTACATGTTGCCATTTTCCAATCAGCACAACATGCCAATCATGTGCTCAGACAGCTGGCCATGTCTATAATTATATCAACCCTTCAACTTGTTGCCATGGGAAGAGACTGCAGTACGTGCAGATTATAACCGATATATTATATAGAGCTCTCATCAGATGGAGCTCTCATCAGATGGAGAAACCATGATGATATCTCTACTCAAATGGGATCTTCACTTATTCATTCAGATGATTTACTTCCTGCTTTTCAGATCGATGTTCAATAGCTACTGTAAATTGTTAATTGCTTTGTTGAGCTTAGATGATTTCGGTCAATGAAAGATACCATCATCCACAAATTCTTGGAGTCCCTGACTGTCAGTAACTGCTGTCTCTTGGCATTTGAGATATGATTATTATATTGAGTTTGTAATCACTAGCAGAGTGGGTCTAATCAGTGCGAGAAAGGACTGAAAGATATACAACTACCTTCAACAGCCACAGAAAACTAAAATTGATACATAAGGAAAAGTGTAGGACTTGTTTTGTTTCTGCTTCAAACCAAAAATAAACAATTTCCAGACCTGTACATATATCTGCATCAAGACATCAACCTTTAGTTAATAAACTTACATTCACATACAAACAGATGGTGCAAATATCTTGACCTTGTAAGGCATGGCATGTCTCTCCCTCATCTTTCTTTGTTTGTACCCCTTGACATTTCACCCCTGTTCTGATCAAAATACCCACCTACCTAATCAGGAGGGGGCAAGGGGGCAAGGAGGGAAGAGAAAGCTAAACCTTTATCTTGCATTGGGCTATATACCTTTGTGTACTGCTGACTTATGAGAGTTATGTACCGTGATATTCACACTTAAGTGAACCTATAACCTCTACATCTACGAGATCTAATATGATCCTTAATTAATGAGCTACCACTACAACGAACGTCTTGTGCAAAGGCCCAGTTAATTGTCACGTTTTCGTTGTTCTTCATACACCAACTGTTCACATTTTCGGCCTTAATGCTTCACTGATTCAATCTATACAATTTATTAGAAAGCAACTAGAATCCCAACAACTTACCGGCTTGGCAAAATTGATGAGCAATGATACTTACCTGTCTACATCTCAACATCATACACTTTCCAATCTGTCTAAACTACATGATTAGAACATTTTAGCCCTGCGCCCTCAATTCTAGGACACCTTCCACAAGTTTTCTCTTCCTTCCTTCTGGATATATTGGATTTAAGCAAATTCCCAAACTTACAGGTTTGGATATTTACGAGTGACAAGCTTACCTGTCTCCCCAAAACCTCAGCACCTCTTTCTAGCATGCCGAATAAACTGGTATCCTTTGACACTGTGCACCCTCTATATCTGGACCTCTCCAGTCAGTACCCTCCCTTCTCATTCTACCATCCAAAGGTGCTTATACGTTCGTTTTGAGCTCCAGATTTTCTTCGGAACTGTACTTTTGCAGGTCTTATTTAGTGTTTTGGAAGTAAGAATTACTTTTTGAAGTTTTTGTGCACAGCCCAGTAAGTTTCCTTTTCATTTGAAAAGGTTTTTGGGACACTCTTTCTTCCCCGTTTTGTTTGGTGTATTCAGGGAGTGAGGAGCAAAGAATTTCCAGAATGTCTTCTGGAGCATTTACATGCAGTCTCATATTCTCATGTCACTAAATTAAAAGCTATACATATTACTCCAATTAACGACCTGGAGTTTTCCTTGCCTCCCCGACTGTCACTAGGGATTGTGAAATAGGTCATTGTGTGCTTACGTAAATTAATGAGGCCCCACTGACTGGGTGGGCTTATATAAACAGCAGACATATTGCTTTAGGATATTGTTAGTACAAAGTAATACCAGCATGTTCCAAAGAATATTTGAAACATTTACAACACTGTACCGGTAACCTACATTCACATGAAATATTCACAGATCTATAGTGACAGGCGGCTGGTCTAAACTTTCAATCGTTAAAAATAAAAATGAAACCTTGAAAACATCATGAGGACATGGGCCCCACTTACTTGGTGGGCTTTATAAACAACTACTATGGCTGCTACAAAACAGAAACAGCATGTTCCAAGAAAAGTATGAAACATTAACAGGACTACTGTAGCTATAACCTACTCTCATGCAAGCAAATAGTGACAAACAGCTGGTCTAAGCATTCAACCGTTCCCTGGGTATGCAAATGAAACCTTGCAAAGGATATGAGGATATGTGGGCCCCATGTACAGGGTGGGCAAGGTACAGTTTGGCTACAAAACAAAACCAGCATGTTCCAAAGAAAATATAAATATTAAAACAAGTACACATGTGTATGTAACCTTTCATCATCCATGCAAATGTTCACATGGTTTAACCGGCAGCTAGTCTTAGAAGCTTTCAGAGATCTGACATTGCTGGTGTATATATGTAAATGAGACCTAGAAAATGCCACGAGGAACATGAAAACATATTAAAAGCAGGATATTTCTACTTGAGCAATATTTCATTTTCTCTCGAAAGTGGAAAATATCATAACTGTACTGCAGTTTACTGAGTTTATAAACAAGTAATAAACTTAACATACAATTTGAAAGCTACCTGTAGCAAGTCAGTATTAAACTTTCCTACTAAATCATAAAAGGTGGAAAGTAGAATCTGACCTCCAAACACATGGTTGAGAAGTATATGTAGTAGTTTCAATAGACTTTTATCATAATTGGCATATTTTAAAAAAATAATTTTTATTTGGTAGTCATTTTTGGAGAGCAAGTAAATTGATTCTAATGATCAAAGATAACATCGACCATTTACTTCTGATCTCAAGATGACACCCTGCAGGTCCAAGAGATATATTATCTTCATCATACCCAAACAAGGTCAAGTAGAGCAGTTTAAACTGAGTAAACAATTCCAACTGGTCACTGTTTGAATGAACCTAGCCTCAGGTTTACTAGAGGTCAAGACTTAGTCATTCTTAGCCTCCCTGAACAAATCACTTGACAAGTCCAGTTATTTCCATCCCGTTTCCTTCTTTGGTTCCAGTTGAGAGATGATTAGCCAGGATTTGAGGATTAATTGCTGTATCATATGACCACAGGTAGGTGAGGAGAAATGGTATTATTGACACAAAGGTCCAGCAGTCTTGGACAGGAGTGTCTTTTGACCCTAGGGTAAATAAATGAACTTTCAAAACTGTTAAGGAGATGAATAATAAGGAATAACAAATAATCTTTGTGCAAACTTCAAACTTTAAGCAAAGTTTAGATGGAGGTCAATGAATGCTATAAACTCACAGAACATCTACCAAGATCAGCAACTTTTGTGAGAGCAAAGAAAAGTTTCCATTTGGGACATGTTAGTAAAATTGAAAAAAAGTGGCTGGGTTGACTGCATAATCTACATGTATACATATATGTCTGTGCTTCTCTGTCATTTCAGGCCAACGGAAGGGAAATAAAGTAGAAAGAAAGATGGAACCCCGGTCCTAGTGATTTAAGTTTTGTTCCGGCCAAATATTATATACTTGCTATTTTATAATTCATTTATAATGTCCTTCTACAATATTTCTCCTTTACAATTATCATTGTTTCTTCAAAACTAATAAATTGGGAGACAACTGGAAAAGAGGAGATAATTTTGCAGTGCGGTCACTGTCTTGCACGAGTAATACACCCAAGATGCTGCAGTGTTTGAAGCTTTCTGGTTTTGTTTTAAATTCCTTTTTTTTTATTCATTAAATTGTTAACTTTCTTTGATAGAGGTGATACCAGCATATATTTTTATATCAAACTGTCAAGTTTTAAACTTAGCTGTCACCTGTCAGCCCTATTCTTTCAAAGTTTATTTTTTTGTCTTCCTAGTTCCTACTTTGAATTATGGGGAGAAAAACAGTAAAATATGACAGATTCCGTTTCCTGATGACACTATATGTACGTACATTAAGTTAATGTGTTACACATTTTACACAAAAAAATCCCTTCTTTGAAAAGGCTTTGAACTGTTCATGTCAAAGTAAAGGGGAAAACCAATAAATATTACAAGCTTTTAAGGATATAGGGAAGGGAAGCAGGATCGAAGCTATCTGTGAAATAAATTAAGATAATTTAGGAAAGACAACTTGTATTATGACCGAGAACAATCACATAATGTGTGTGGATATTACATGACGTGACTGGTCTCAGTGACAATTACTGTACATTTTCAACCCAATTCAAAATGCAGAACATATTGTAACAGGATGTCAGTATAATAAGTTGACCATTTCTACAGCAAAAAGCCTTTATTCAGTTTAAATTGCTCAGCTAAAAAGTATTCATGATCAAGTCCAACTTGGAATAATTACATGTAGCTACTTTAATTGTTTGACAAGCTATTGCCATTATACCCACAATCGAAATCTGACACTCATGAAAAGAAGTTTAATATATGATGTTTAACAATTCCTGTCACGGTGTATGAATTCATGTATTTTTATGTCACCTAGTCAACTTTGGTTACCACCTTCCTGTCATGTTCCCATAAAAGTCATTAACCTTCAGATCATTTTTCGTCATAAATCAGCGGTTTTCCGTGCTACATAAATCAGTGGTTTTTTTCCCTGACATTACAGCTCCCATTTCCGTCTGTCTAGTTCCTTTAGACCATTCTTCTTGTTCAGTATTCCTACTGTATATAGCTACTTCCTGTCAGCTAGCTAGATGCCATTTTTACACTTCAGCGCAGCCGAAGTTATTTTCGGATCATTGATAGGTTTATTGACTTTATTCAAAGTTACCTAGGCATTATAAAACTCACAATAGCCATGACCCCGGGCGGCGACTCATTGTCCAAATCACCAAATGGCAAATGGTCTGTGCACTAGTGATGTATGTCTACATTATAGGTGAATAATGATGATATATATATAGACTGGGTGATATAATAGAGTAAAGGTAGGATATTATTGGTTAAGCTATGCTACTACTGTATATGATATGACAACTAAATATATTGCACAGACTACTGTATATGTGCAAGAAGCGTTACAGCAGAGCTGATCACCATACACTTTATTATTTAGTCCTTTCCTAAATGATGGAGTGAAAATAGTCTGCAGAATTAATCCGGCAAGCATAGCACTGATGATTCATAAAGAATGGCGGTTGGGAGGTTGAGAGGAATTTGAAATGTCCCAACAGTTAATGGTCGGTCGATCATTATGGAAATAGTAATGAAGGTTAATCATTTATTGTAGGAGGTTAGTAGGAAAGCACCCTTGTAGAAAGGTCAGACAACTATAGATGAGGAGTGAACGAAAAGCTTGTAGCTATTTCACCCAGTTTAATTAAAATTCCAAAACGGTAAGATTTGTCTGAGTTGTACCTTTCAATGAATCAAAGGATTAAGATTATCAACCTAGAAGGAGTTACAAATAGTTATCAGTATTTAGCTTCCAATTGCAACACATGGCATAGCTACTGTAGGAGACAGTTCTCATGATCAAATGATGTACATAGTACAATTCATACAATGTATGGTAGCAGACAAAGAATTCCCACATTCTAATGAAAGGCAGAAGAGTTTCTGGAGGTATACTGCAGGGTTCCACTTACAGTGTTAGTTGAATTAATCCATTCATAATTCATTTTTCCATTAATCATCCCAATTCCAACCCCTCTCCCCCCTACATATCCCCATATGATTTGTTATATTTGGACTTGGAGACATATGCCACCAGGTCCCCTATGAAGTATGTATTCATGTATCTAAAGTATGAAATCAGAATTCATTATTATTTTTAATATGGTATTTCTATGGGCCCCTATCTGACTCCCAGAGGGCTCAAACCCCACTGACCCCCCTCCCCACCCCTTCACGTCAGGCCTGGTTATACGTTATGACATTTTGTCATCCTTCATCACATGTACTGTAACACACATGCATGTACGGTAAATTCCTCTGTAATTCTCGAAACAACACAGTACAATTTATACCGAATTGCACTTGTTTGAAGAACGAATGACTTTGACAGGTTTTCTGCTGAATTCAAAGCAGCGTAACCGAGCGACGTTGAGAAAAAAGGAAAAACCACGAAATTTGAAAACAACTTTCTTTTCTAAAGGAATTAAACAAAGCCTTCAATGTCAATTAAGTGGGGTTTTTTTTCCCTTCAAAAATTAGCAAAACTAGTTCAATAATATCACCAAGTTAACCACTGACAAGGTGCAAAACAGTTTTTTTTTCAAGACGAGCCGATCACGCAACTACAACTGTTTACCAACAGTAACCATGGCAATGACAGGA
Organism: Apostichopus parvimensis; assembly: GCA_000934455.1. Classification (NCBI taxonomy): domain Eukaryota; kingdom Metazoa; phylum Echinodermata; class Holothuroidea; order Aspidochirotida; family Stichopodidae; genus Apostichopus; species Apostichopus parvimensis. The sequence continues at coordinate 92,119 of KN883738.1, forward strand.
GATGGCAGGAGATGCTAAGTGACGATCAATACTACTACGTAACTCACATACTATTCCATTCATAATCATTTTGTAGATGTACTAGTGTACATATTGTTTGTATCCATGGTACATGCAATTCATCACATGTTAATAAATATCAATTCAATGGACATTTTGATGCTTTAATTTTGCATTGGGGTGTTTGTAAAGATGATGTATGGCACTTTTTTTCTGCATTATTCTTTGTAAGTTATAGGATGGTCCAAACAACAACAAAGTCTTCTAGTTATACTAAGTTTAGAGATTTCTATGTGTTTTTGAGAAAAGGTTAGAAATATACCAAGGTGTGTTTTATTTATAAACTTGTGCTGACTAAACTCACTCAACAGCAACTTACTTTCAATCATGTTTTAATGTCTGAACCAAAGTAATAAACTTTCTTCACTGACATTATTTAATGAAGATCCCTA
>KN883738.1:117587-135470 GCA_000934455.1 Apostichopus parvimensis
GTAAATTTGATATTTGTGTTGTTCTATGCTGATGATAGTACAGCCACTTCTGTAATGAACAGGAAGCGTTCTTAATATCAATGACATATTTTGTTTAAGTCATGGAATTTCTCATTTTTTTATATTTATTAATCAAGTCTTCTTGCGACTAAGGCAGAATAGCAACATCTGGAACTTCATTTTAAATAGGATTCCACAATGTTAGCATTTACCAAAATACTCATCTACCTAATCTGGCACTTTTTAGAGACAGCATTTCTCATGAGTAACACTATCCTGATAAGTAACAAAGTGCATGACAATAATCATGTAATATTATACAAATAATGAATGGTTATGAGTGCAATAGTGCAAATATTTCATGAGTTGAAAGATGGAATGTTCCATTCAACGAGGCGCAGCCGAGTTGAATGGAACAAATTACATCTTTCAACGAATGAAATATTTGCACTATTGCACGAATGGAAACCATTCATTATTTGTTTTATACAACACCTTCAAATTTGGATATAATTGGATGTAAAATGCACTCATGCAACAGATTGTTTTGAACAGACAGGTTTCTCTGCTCTATTACCATTGAAAAAAGTGCTATCAAAAAAGGTATAACGCATGGTTCTATTTCATAGCGTGCAATAGAGCGGATTTTGCATGCAATCGACGAGCAATTGACCAATCAAATGGCCGGAATATAATCAGGTGTTGTATAAACGTTGTTAATTATCGTTTATCACCGAGTTGTTACCTTGGGAATAACATGAGCCCCCTAGACAGCAGGCTCAGCAGCAGTGTGAGCAAATATAGCTAATATCGACAGCAGATTTAGAGGCCGAATTCTGACCACCCATATAGCGGTAGATTCAAATGTTTTCCTTTTTCTTTCCTTCGTTTTCCCGAATTCTATCCATATTCAACTTGGGAAACGTGTACTGGACATTCATGAACATAAGCTTGTAATAAAAAGGCAAACGAATTGCGAAAGTCACCAATTAATAGAACGCTCCTAAGGTAAATTTCAAGCTGGATGCTTCCATGACTAACTTGAACGTTAACGTTTTAATCTCAAGTTAAACGCTCATGAGAGATTTAAGCCTAAGTACGGCCTAACCTATGGGTGGCAATAGCGCTTAGGCTAATTCCATATTACACTATTACTTGCTAACTCAAATAGGATAAGCCCTAACTGCTAATAGAACTTTAGGTTAACACATATTTACTCTACTGTAGGTCAAGGTAATGCTATATACCCATGGACACTTTGAATTCCGGACACCTAAGCCTTAAAACACCCCAAAACTATATCTATTGGTATAAATCACCTGAAAATATACTTGATATGGTGGGAGAAGTGTGTTATAGTACGATACACGGCCAAACTTTCTTTCCTGCAAACTGTTTTCACGTTGTATTCCACGAAGATTCTTGTGACTGTGGAACTGGTATTTCTTTGCTAGAGTGTTGCGAATATTCGGACACACAGTCCCACAGTGTGGCGCTGGTGATGAAATTGGTGGCGCAGTTGCTCTTTCAGTAATTATAACAGACTTCATAGATCTCCGTCATTTTATTGACAAATATGTAAGTATTTACTTGCACTCGGGTCATTTTGGAGAGAAAATAACTGTAGCTTCGTACTTTTTGGTGAAATTTGGCTCTTCCTGTAGGTTGTCATGGTGAAATCGTGCATTTCTTAGGGGTGTCCGAAATACGCAGTGTTCCGAAATTCGCAATACTGACAATACTATTGCCAATTATCATCAACCTACTATAAGTATTGGTATTACTAGGTCTGCACTATCATGGTACAGTAGGTGTAACCGTTACTTGTAAGTTAACAAGCATTACACCCATGCATCTGTTACTGTTAGTTACATAGCATTAGAAGTGATAGATATGTAAACATTAGGCCTGGGTGATGGAGTTGTGTACACAAATACAAAGTAAGACCAGAATCTGCACGCTTATGCTGCAGAACATATTTTCAATAATGAAGTACCAAGTGAAAATTAGTACAGTTATGGAGAAGCCAAGCCTTAACTAGGCCATGTCAGCAGAAAAACTTGGATGAATTGTACCATGCTTGAAAGTTAACTTGACTCCCAGAAACATTGAGATTTGATATAGGCATGTTACCAAAGAGTTAACATTCTGTGTGGTACCACTAATTACATGTTCACAAAGTCCCTAGCCTAATGACTCTACAGTATTAACAAATATTTACAACTGATCCTTTAGTACTAAATCATATAATCAGCAGGCAAGTAATACTATTAGGTGAAGGACAAGGCTTACCTCATTTGACTGCCAGACATTGAAAGACTGACATAAAATGATTGCTGAAATGTTTCTCATTTGTCGTTTGCAATATTTTCATATTTGAACAGAATCAATTATGGAGCAGTTTGGAGAGTATGATGCAGCCACTCCTTTATCTCAGAGATATTGTGTGCAACTCTCTGAGGAAGAATATGAACATGAGATGGCTCGTACAACTCATGATGCCCTGAAGGTTTGTTATGAATTTCAAGAAAAGAAGATGTTATGACTAATTTTATTAAAACATTTATTGAAGAAGCTAAAATTTGTTCTTGAAAATATTCCATATTTGCTTTCTAAAACCACAGGAGTGTAGAAATCTGCAAATTTCTTCTTTGAATGTGAGTATGATGCAGAATGATTGACCACATCCATGACAATCTCTCTGCAGGATGTAGGATTGTGTGGGACTGTCAAACTGCACAAAATGTAATACTTGAGAATGTAATATTTCTAAAGGTTAATACTTGCCCCAGGATTAGATTGTTAACCTTAGAAAGCTGAGATCACCCTGCAATTTCATTCTGTATTTGACCCAAAAATATGATGAAGAAGGAAGGAATTTAATGTAATATTCAGGTTAACATTTGACCCAGGATTGGAACGTTGACCTGAGATCACACTGCAATTTCATTCAATATTTGATCCAAAACTATGAAGACAAGGAAGGGTCTTATAATGTTAAATTCAACTCATTCAAAAACTCGTTTGTAATCTCCTGGTCAGTTTTCCATTCATTTTATCACACGTACAAATTAGAGTAGAAAGTTCTGTTGCAGTTGTTATCCATGTCGATATCCTTGTGGAAAAGCGTTGATCTTTGTTTGGTGGCGAGAAAGGGTTGGATACATTATAAACACAAGGTAATGTACTGCATAATACTCGACACATGTATATTACCATCATTTGTGATCTACAGACAGCAACAATTACACTTGCCTTGGAGGAGGTAAGATTCAGAGGACTAAAGTTATTTTATCTTAATTCTTATTTTGTTTCAGGAGCTGATGAGCTTTGTGGAGAAAAATCCAGAAGTGTATAAAAGAATAATAGCAAAGAGAAAACTTGAGGAAGAGGAAAATGCTGGTCTTCTTTCGTTCATAAAAGTAAGTCGCTGAAGTCTTAAAAATTTAATTACATATAACCATCATCGACTCCCCAATTAGGTCCACTCCAGGTAATGGTAATGAAATGCAGCATATCCCACAGAAGAATGAAGTAGTTTGACATTTTTCTCTATTGCCAGTTTAGTTCTAAGCTGGTATTTCTGATGACTATATGGAACAAGGTGTCTTATAATCTTAGAAAAATCTTATTTTAAGAAGATTTAAAACTTTGAAAGTCATGTTTTTATGGTAGTTAGAAAGCCATATTTATCTGGCTCTCACAAAATGTGCAACGTCAGCTTATCAAATTCATATAAACTTATCTGATCCTCTATGTTACTCCAATTTTGTTTTTCATACTTCACTGCTTTATGTAGCTTTCCTTTAATTCTTATTTTGAATTTATTTCTCTGATTTTGATATAATTATGCAATTGTCATATTTTGTCTGTACCTCAATTAGGTGAAGTTGCTGGTTGCCTTTCAAGGTGAAGACTACGCCGTAGATTCTATAACAAACGATGACTGCAAAAAGGAAATCAACAAATTTCAGAGTGACATTTGTGAAGTGTTCAACTATTCTCAAGGTATTATTGAAATCACACAGGGATGTGTCCATATTAGGCAGCTGCTCCCTGCAGTTTGCCCCGGCGATCGCCCCACACCATGGGGGTCAAGGGGTCTGCCTTAGGGGCCCTTGTGGGGCAAAAATTTTTGTTTTGAGGTAGCGGAGGGTAAATTGCAAGCTGTTTAGTGGTTGGCGATTGGTGGTCTTCCTGCCGTTACTCGTCGGGGCCCTGGCAGACCTTGTCTTCGATTGGTCGACAATAGTATTTCATGGTCAGGACCTTCATCTGCCGAACTGGTCGATGCTGGCATACGACATGTTAAAATCAAACCAATGACAATTGTACATCACCATTATAACTTGCGTAGTAGAGGGCTTCGACGGGTTCTATCCTATGAAGATATATGATGATGATGATGTTTAGTTAGTCAATTTACGAGATTTGATTGGTAAAATTAGGGAAATTCGGAAACAAAAAAGAGAAAAAGCTTTTATATAATCTTGAACCATTAAGTTTTTCTTCTGTCATTGTTTTGTATTATTTGTGTCATTTCTAATTGTTAATTGCGCCATGAACATTCTTTGAGTGGTGTGTGCGCATTATAAGTCGTATTATTATTATTATTAAAAACCAAACCAATATTGACATTGTCTCATTTCTGTAACTCTGTATAATTACGTACTCAGTACTGAAAACTTGAGAAAACTTTGCTCGGCTTGATTTATAGTTTGCAATCTGTGCATGGAAAAATGCAGTCATTTTGTGAAGCCGGCAGTGCAAACGACGGCTGGGCAGCTGGCTGACTAAACCCCTGCCCGAGACCCCTCTTCCAGGACGGGGTTCACACTACCTCAGAAACCTGCACGGCACTCACATATTCCTGAACACATCCCTGATTACATTATTCATATTTGTTTCTGTCTGATTTTTCAAAACTGTCATTTGACTGTTGAAGACTTAGACAGATGCTTTCATTCATGTCAATTATGAAATGGATGGGGGGGGGGGGAGTTATTTTGTTGATGTATTAGATTTAGATTCAAATGTAATGTACAACTTTGGTATTGTTCAGGAAGAATCTTGAATATTTGTTTTAATAATAATATGAAAATTTGATTTATTTTCACTTGAGATGAAAGGTAACTCAATGTAATTTTCTCAGGAAATTATAGAACAGAAAATTTTAGAATTAAAGCAAAATATCTTACGTTATAAAGCAGTGGCAACAAAAATCAAATGAAAGTAATACAGTCAAAATAAATTTCAAAGAGGGGATTGGGAAAGAAAGGTAAAAGTATCATTCATTAAAATACATGATAAAAAAAGATGAGTTTTGGTTGAGACTTAACCATTTGTGGGTAGTGGAAATGTTTTGAAGCAAGACGTTCCACATGAATATGAAATGTCCTGTTGTCTTAAAATTTAGACTAGTATTCGTTTAAAATATGACGTAAGTTCAACCAAAGAATGTTAAGAGTTACATACTGCAATATAGCCATCATTCTTTAATTGTTTAGCTTGTAAAGTTTATGTAATTGAAATACAAAATATGTTCATGTATGAAAGTAGCTAAAGCTATCATTGTGTATCCATCTTAGTGTGATTTTTGGGAGCTGAGTCAAAACCTGAATCATGCTTTAAAAAAGCTATCACTGTCACTCAGCTTCTTCAGTGTATTGAAATTACTTGTGTGTTGAGCAATTGTGGATGTACATAGGCCTACTAAAAGTACTAAGTAGTGTCATTCCATATATACAAATGCAACACCACATCATTTTCATTCAAAAAGTATAAAAGAATATTTTCAGTCAAAAGTGTTAAATAGGGAACTTCATATCAAAGTTGTGTCCGAAACTACTGTAGCTGATATTCAAATTTGTGTCAATGCTATTATTTCCATTCACTCAGAATCCAAGCCAAAAGCCACAAGATTCTCAAAGAGACTGGAGGCCAAGAAACAGAAGAAAAAGTCATCATCATCATCATCAAGTAAAACCGATGGCAAAAAGGAGACTGTATCACCTACAACTACACTCACACCATCCCAAGAAGGGAGTACTCTGAAAGATTCAGAAAAAGTCATTGTCTCTCCGACTGGCAGACCTTCAATTCACAATGGTACCAAAAAGCAAAAGAAGGAACCAACGGAAGAAAATTTAATGTCACCCCCTCCTCCTCCCCCGCCCCCTCCACCACCACCACCTCCACCCGCACCAGGGATTCTTAAGGATTCGACCAACAAGGTTCGTCTCAGATTGTCAATTTAAAGGATAGTGAAGTATTTGTTGTCTCAAGTTGAAGTCTATCAGGAGGCATCTGGAAGTATACTACATTATGTTCTATTAGGTTTACCAGTCATGTGCATGTGTGTGATTAGGGGGTGGGGGGGGGGTTGGGTTGGTGGGAGGTTGTTTATGTCTTTAGTAGTTGTGGTGAGTTTCTTCCACTTCTTATTCTTTGTGTTCAACATTCAGGGAGTATTGTTAAGCCAGCCCTCGATGTTTTATAGATTAAATACTTCCTTTCACTTTTCATATGGAATGTACTTTTCCTACCAACTCTTTGTTCTTTCAAATGTGAAGTTAAAATAATTAAGTCAAAGGAATGAATAAATGTAGAATTGTTAAAAAGTGACTTTTATGAATGTTATATTAATGACATTAGTCTATATGTGAGTGTTTCTAATTACTACGATAATGCAGGCCACCACTGCCATCGAATTGTGTCTGATTCTATACCTGTTTGACAAGAATTGAGTAGATTTTAGCAAAAGTGGTGAAAATAAGTTGCAGGAAACTTTTAAAGTTAACTGAAATCACTTCAAACATTCGTTGCTATCTTGAATATGAGTAAAGAATGAAAAACTAGCTTATCTAATGAAAAAAGCCTGTGTAGGTAAATTTATCATTAACATCCCGCTGCTTTCACTAATCCCCTTACATCCATCTCTTTGTGTTCACCATGCTCATTACCCTGTCTGTATTCTGTGCGTGTTTTTTGTCGCTTCTGTTACTGTTACTTGTCATTTAGCTGTTGAAGAAGATCCTGCTAGCCTGCTAGGATCGAAACATCAGGCCAACTTACTTTTACACATAGGTAAATTTATAACGGAATAGGAGCTGATCTAAATTGATCCTAGCAGGATTTATCGTCAAATGTTTGGGTGTTAATGTGAGGTTTGAGGCAAAGCTCTAGAAAAGCTCTAGGTTACTCACCAGTTCAGCTGATGATCACTCAATACACTATGAAGTAAATCACTTTTGGTAAAGCGAAAAATTTGTATTGTGATGTTTGAGTGTGTTGAGTGGTGTCGGTTGGGGAGAAGAAACTGTTTTCAGGTGTTTCCTTGTCGTACATACTTCTAGGTGTTACGACTTAAGTTCTCTATCCATGTGTTTCTTCACTTAGAAATCACACAGAACTCCCTCCACACCAGACAGAAGACATAAACAGACGTTACCGGTCAGCGATGGTAAAATCATGACCAAGAAGTTGAGGAGAGAAGCAAAACTTCACGGGTGAATATGAAATCCTTACCAGGGGGGATGGGTCTTGGTAGGGTGGCGTTTGGGCCAAATCCTGTTAAATATAATCAACAGTGCTGCTGCTAGAGAAATACATAGATTTCGGTAGAAATTAAAAACAATGCTCTTAACGAAGGTAACGGTTTACATAGCAGAGATTCTAGTCAAAACAGATGTTCGTTATGATAGATATGACGAAGAAGAGGAGTTTGAAACTTTTTATCCGGCAAAAGATAATGTTAGGGGTTCCGTCAAGTTGAGATAATGTTTCCATATAGCAGGGAAATGTTTCAAAGTTGTTTGTCTGATCAATGTAATGCAAGTTGGATTTCACTAATTAACATTCATGCTGTCATTTAAAATGAATCATGATGTGAGATATGAGACCTGAAAAGTTCTTATGTCTTCCCCTGTAGGTAGGAATTTCAATATATTTATGGGAAAAGAAATGTTGGTGGCTTACCCTGTAATTAATGTCAATGGGATTTGTGGATTTCCCTACTGCAGGGGAATGGTTTGAACTTGTCTGTCTGTCTGTCTGGTCTTCCAGTTTTCTCAAAATGGAAACCTACTACATCCTTATTAATTTTTTACATAATTAATTGGATAGATGAAGTGTCAGCTATCATATAAGTGTAAAGTCATTGCCAACTAGGCCAAATATTATGAATCTCTGAATGATAAATAACAAAAGAAAAGGATGTTCCGTTATAAAATAGGTCGTTTCTTCTTCGTTTTGTCTTTATGTATGTAATATATTTTAATGTTCCATATTTTGCATGTCAGTTCGACAGCATCTCTTGCGTCGACTGCATCTCTTGCTTTATCATGTAGGTCGGTTCTTCTTTCTTTTGTCTTTGAGTATCTAATATATTTTAATATTCCATATTTTTCATGTCAGTTCGACAGCATCTCTTGCGTCTGTTGGGAGTATCCACGATGAACTCCTCTCATTTGACAGGAAACTTCTTCGATCTGTGGATTCAGTCAAGTGAGTTCAGCAATGGTCGGAAGATGAATTTAGCCAAAAGTTTAGCCTCGCTACGTCTTAGTCCAAAGAAAAGAAAAATTCCTTTATTCTTAGGATAGTTCTTTCTTGCTTTCTCTTCATATGTATATAGTACACCATTGAATAAAAATATAGTTAAAAAAAATGGTGTGCTAGTTATGTTTCTATAGCTATTAAACTTTTCAAGATATTAACCTTTAGAATATGTTACACTCTGGTATGCTCCTTTAAGACTATATAGATGATGACTCAGCTCCTTTGTGCAGGCCTAAATGTTAATATTGTTAATATTAAACAATTATTAAGAAAACTTGTTTCATAAAGTCTAATAATTCAACCAAATCATATTCTCGTAACTTCACATAAATAATAACAGAGCACCCTTTGATGACTTATTGACAAATTTGTAATGTATTATAAACATATAATTTGAAGCGGTAAAGTTCTGAGGACTTCCCCATTTAATTTTGTTTTGCATCTGAGAAGTTTCGTTTTATTTTTTCTCCTTTGGAGTGTTTGCTTAACGGACAATGTACTGTAAACTGACAGCTTCATCAAAATGACTTTCTATTTGCAAACAAAGATTTTTTTTATCTCTGTTGCCAAGGTGATGTCATTCCCCTATGATATTGCCAGATACATTGTTAACAAAATTTAAAACTTAGAAAATAACATCTTTTTGTAATTAACCATTCTTACTTGACAGATAAGTTACAGCATTTATATTTGAAAGGTTAAATTTTATCTAACCGAATTTTCCTTTAGGCCAATATTTTTTAATACTTCAATCTTGGTGAAGCAGTTTTATGCCTCCGGCTCTCCCATAAGGTACTGAAAATAATGTTCTTGCATAAAAGTCGATTTAAATAACTTAAGAATTTCCCATTAAAAGTTAAAATTTCCACTCTTAGCGATTTCATTAATACTTGGGCCTGACCAAAGTTTCTATTTTAAATAGTGATGTCCATATATGACAGGGTCACCATGTCAACCAAAAGATTAAGAAACAAAACCAAACAAAAGAAATGATGAGTAACTCTGTTTTGCAAATTTCTAAAGTACAAACATGTATTTACAATATTCACAATAATAGGTGATATGAAACAGAGGATACACAATGCATCTTTGATACATTTTCAAACAGTAAAACCCCACATTTGTCAAGGTGCAGGAAACGGGGACAAAATAATGACAAGTAATGTGATTAATAAAGATTCATTAACAGTGGATATTTTAATCGTAAAGAAGGATAATGACAGGCACAGCTGAACATTTCTTTTAATAGAAATTCTTGTGACTTTGTTCACCTAGATCACCCGGTGGGACGCCCCTGCCAACCCCTAGGACCAGACGATTGATGACGACACCAATGACCAGCCCATCTGTGAACTCCATCTTTAACACCAAGATGCTGGACAAATTCAAAAATATCAGGAGTCCACCCTCAAATCCAAACAGCCCAGCCAGTGGTTTCAACAGCATGACGGACTTCACACCATGAATATGACATGTACAAACACACCAAAGCAAATCTGAGAGAATTCCAACGGAGTCAACAGGTTTTAAAATAACAGCTGTACTAATGTTGCATGTATACCTTGGACAATTCTATCAGCCATTACGTTTTGGATTTTTTTTCTTCAACATATACTCTTCCTCTGCAAACTAATGGTATCTTTAAAGGCAGAAAACATTTCTTAATCTTTGGCTCTCAGTGCAGAGTGGTACTGTGTGTTTGAAAGAAAGAGACAAAGAGTCCGCAATCTGTTTTGTAACCAAATTGAATTACCAACCAAGTCAATAGTCTGTTCATTTCTATTTTGTAAACGATGAAGATTAATATTGACTTCAGCCAAGATATGTACATAACTCTTATCTCAATTGGTCGGGAAGAGATTTTCATTAGAGGATGTATTTTATGTTGAACATTCTTGAGGTGATGTGGTTTCACTATAACTGCCAGTATAAAGTACAACTATATTAGTTCATCATCGACTTTTTTCTTTTAAATGTTATAATTTGCAGTATTTTACACCCTTGCTCAAGGTTCTAAATGGGTTTTGAAGTGTCACTTGTGATGTTTCTAAAAAAGAAGTAAACTTCAACGTCAACAAAGTTTGCTGCAAGAATGTGGTTTGATATTGAAATATCTAAAGTTCTTGCAAAAACAATTTGGTTTGGTAAAAGCTTTTATTGTGATTATTCCTCTGTGAAGAAGTGTACCATGGTAGGATGTCAGTTATATGTGGCACTATTCAACTGTCAATCTACTACAATTTTACAAGATGTACTGCACATCAATTCCAATTAAATACAATGACCAATCCAATTTTATCGATCATGTGCACAAATGAAAACATTCCCTACAATGAGATTAAAATAATTATTTATTAAGATAATTCCTCATCCCATTTGAAATTTTATAGAGCAAGCTAGTAGTGTTGCCTATATGTCACTATATGTGCATAAAATATATGGCATGTTTTGTTGCACTAGTGCAAAAAGCAATATTTGCAACACCTAGATATTCAATTTCAAAACAAATTTCATCTGTAGCCTGTCATATTGCTAGAGCATATGTACCTAGGCTTGTCACACAGTGGGCAGAATATAATGGACATATTGGGGATGTTGGTAAAATAACACTATGATAACAATAACCTCCCCTCTATGAATAAGAAATCAATTTTGAGGTCGCTTTAATACAATTCGAAAAATCTTATATGCACTTTCCACAAGCTCTAAGATACATAATCCTGGCAAAACTGATTGATCACTTGATGACCGGAAATATGAGAATGCTTAACCAAAAATTGTTTGCTTAAAACCAATTTTATCAAACGAGGTCAATTTGCCCATAGCTGTCACTTCTGACCATTCATATATCTGCTAATGGCATGTTCATGTGCTGTATTTAATGTCCAGTTAGACATAGCGGTTCCTTCAGCTGTTTATTTGATATCATACTCTTTTTCTTCTTGTTCAGAGAGCTGGATGCATTGAACCAAACGCTCAGAGATATAAGAGCCTAGAGGTTTTAATTTTTGTCCATATATAGGTCCATTAAGCCAGGAACTATGGATGCTGCATTGATATGATATGAACTGTTTCTCTGGAACTTTAAGAACTTGGAGCAATGCAATGTCAATCCCTGCGGAGTTTTACTGTATATCAAGAAACATTTCATGAGTTAGGTTTCCTACATAAATATGTTAATATTGTCTACATTCCTGTTCTACAACAAATTGAGGTGTTTAATATCATCTAAACCTCCCATTTGTGTCCATGGGTGTTGACTTTTATCCTTTTTTCACAGTCTCACATTGGGCCAGTCACCTTATATATTGTATTCTCTTTGTTTGGTTTTATGTACAAATTACTCTCTTTGTCTTCTCTCTTGGGTTTTATTCAATATAATCAAAGTCTTCTGAAATTCCAAACTGTTTGTCAAGAACTTTCTCCTCCATTCCAAACTTCTTCTTACACCAAGATTTGATTGAGAATACATTATCTAGAAGAAAATAAAAAGAATATCAAAGAACGAGTAAATGAACAAGTTTCAAATGCGAGCGTGAATTAAAAATCCTATATGTACATATCCAATTCATTAAATTATTCGTGATAAGGAAACAGTGTGTTACCTTGTGTAACATTCATGAATGTACCTTTTAAACAATACAGTATTGTACACCAATTACTCATTAATGTTTGGGCATTTCTTTGTTTCAGTCTTCGTACCTTCCCTTGTTTCTGATATGGCAGATCATCAATTGTGTACTCCCTTGAGTGGTTCCACAGATAGTACAAGCCACTGTTATGTAACCAGAGATATAACACCATTGGGATATAGACCACACGGGCAGCATGGAAGTTGTACAGCAGTGGATTTGTCCATGGTACTGTGCTGCCTGCTAGCTTTTTAGCAGTATATACACTTTTGCATGCTATGTTGTTGCTTGCGGCTGTACAGCAGTATGTAGACTGGTGCATAGTACAGAGATACATATGGAAGCTGTAGACCACAGTACACATATTTATGCATGCTGTATTGGATCAGTGCTAATTGTCAGAATACTGTTCTTGATCAAATGATGCTGCAACAAGTTGGATGCAGACAGCTCCAAAGTCTGTGTTTCACAATATCAGTGCTACCTGGGTATATGTTTGTGCTTGTATGACCTTTGACATCTGTTTACCATGACCTAATTTGGTATTCTTCAAAGGTTTTTTTGTGGTCAAGAGTTAACAGAGTATACTGACCTGTCCATCTGTTAGCTGCTTCCTGAGCTATCTTTGTCTCTGTTTTGATTTGTTCTAATACTTCTGGGTCTACTTCCTTGTACAGATCAAGCTCTCCTTTTAATTTGGTAGATAACGATTCCTTCTCTGATAACTCTCCTAAAAGTTCTGTTCTCTTTTTCTGCAATCCAAGGAGCAAAATCCATTAGTAAAACACCAAAGTTTCATGCTGAAGTAGCCTGTGTAATGTACAGTCTATTGCAATACACATATACAACATATTGCTAGTTTCTTTGTGTTAATGTAGCAAAAGCAGCTGAGTTTATCTTGACAACTATTGACTATGCCCATGCAAAGGGTTACTAAAAAACTGATACAATATATGTAACTATCTTCACTATTTGAGTTTCGTTTAAAACAATGGGGTACAGCCAAAAGTTTTGAAAATTTACAATTTCCTCATTACATGTTATTAATACTAATATGTAAAAAGAAGTGCCTGGGCAAGAAAATGTTCATGATCAAATGGAAGGATTAAACTGCTTGTTTAAATTACATTGCAGAAAAAAATTAATAAATGCACTTTTTCAGTGTATTTGGAAAATTTACTAAGTGATATGGTTTACTCACTCTATACTGCTCTAAAACATTTCCTCTACTTTGTTACTTTAATAAGAGATACAGTAACTACTCAGATAATACCTATTGGACTACTGATTCACAAATGTGAGGTGGGGAGGGGGGGGGGGTTAGAGGTGCCCCAAAACTCCCTCAATTTGGAATGTATGGTATAATAACAACAAAATTCACAGCAACAAAAAATAGGTGGAAGTAGTAACTATATACCGAGCTTTCTCTGCCTACAGATGCCTTCTCAACTGCTGTTTTCGTCATCTTCTGCTTCTTCTGACTTTCTTGCAGTTTGTTAGTCAAATCTGCAAGAGTTCTTTTTCTCTGGGGAAGGAATTGAGGTAAGTTTCAACAAAATGAAATAAGCTGGACAGCTGTTCATATCCCGAGACCAAGACAGAACTACAGTAGGTGAGTTTCCTAACAGAGCAATGGGATAGGGTGATATAAAGTGACATAGCTAGCAGAACCAAGTGATGGGTGAGGCCCGTGAGGGAAGGGAAATTGTTTATTCCTTGTGAAAAATACATTTTGATTTCTGTGTAACATATTATTCATAAAGGAAATATGTTCATATATCTTTTCAGATTTACATTTTTGGCAGTAATGGAAGAAATAAAGTCTATGAAAGTGTGTTTTTTCTAATAATTTACCTCTCCAGAGAAACAACTTGGATACAGAAAGTAGACAAACTTTTGTTCTTTAAAACAGCAAAAAGAAATTAACAAACATAAAACATATCACAAATTTGAGATATAAAGCATGACAGCTAGGCTTGTTACTCACAGCTTGACTAGCTTTGCTAGGAAACGCCCAGTAGTAATTTGATGTTCCTATACGATCAGAATCAACGAGATTGTCATCAACAAGGCTCTGTAAGACATCCTTAACAGCCATAGAAGCTGGAAAAACAAGATATGAATCATGTCAACTCATTAACAGCAATTCATTTTTTAAATAATCAAATAAATTACAGAACCATTTGAAACCCAATCCGTATGATTATTTCGAACAAATATTAGGTTATTTCTTTGTGTTGAATTAAGTGTTGAATTAATTTTTATAGGCAGTCATGTTCATTTTGCTCCAGTAATTTTGGAGGTGGAAGGGGGTAGGGATAAGATAATTTATAAGCTATTGGGTCAAATGTTGACCCAAAAACATGTATAAGTGACATTGTACAAACTAGTAAAAAGTATAAATGACATTTGCCATATAATAATTGTTATTTGGGGTCAAAGGTTGACAATAATAGAAGAAAATGAAAATGCTGGATTGTGACTCAATTTGATATCTTGATGCCACCATGTGGGCAAGTTGAAAATTTTCATTTCTCAAATTTTCCTGTAAGAATTTTCAACATAAAGGATATGGGAAAAAACAGGGTTGGGGAACCCTGATCTAAACAGAACATTTTGCATCAAGATATCAAAACTAGCTAGAAAATCTTCATAATTTTACAACACACAAAGAGTACAGCAGAATGTAAATAGGCAAAACAATTTTTTGTTTTGCAATACATCAACAAAGAGGTTTTTTTTTTACCGTTGTTGTTAACTTATTTTGGTAGTGTCATCACAAATGATGTTTTTGATATGAAGGATGTGATATTATCAGATTTCACTTTGATAAATACTTACTGATGCCCTTTTCTTTAGAAGCGATTTTCTCCACTTCTTTCAATTGGTAAACTTGTTTCTGTACCAAAACAGAAGCAAAAGAAAGTAAGTGACAGAACAAAATGTACCAGATTGCGATTGATGACATCGACTAGAATTTATACTTTACAGCAGTGAGAGCAAATTCTAAATGAAGAGTGATGCTGCTATATGTTTTACTACATTGAATATAATTCATTAGTTGAAAGGCGTATTTCTCCATAATGCTGGGATGAGTAAGTGTGATGGATTATGCAACGTTTTCATTAAGAAATAAAACGTTCAACTTATTGATCAAATTTAAGGAATGGATACTCCTTCTCCGATGTCAAACTTCTGATTGACATGGTTTAAAATCAGTTGTTAATGTTGTTTGTATTTCTACTCTATCATATAGATTCCCTTTGATACAATATTAAAACATTACGTGGCAAGAGACAATGCTTTAAATATGAAGTTGCTGCTGACAGGGTCAGAGGTTTATCTCACAATAAAATGATTATGGCTATAAACACTTTATCAGTTACACCTACGGCCTACCCACCTTATTATGTGGGGGGGGGAGGGGGAAAAATGTTGCATCTTTGATATGTCATAGTGCGCCACTAGGAACTTTTACTTTCTCTTGCTTTCTCCTTGAGCATATTTTGTGATATGTAACCACTATTAAAAAAAAAATCTACATTGATTTTAGATTCAGTAATTTCCATCTCTACTGCAGAAAATAAAGATCCCGATAAATAGACCACAACCAATAAATGATCAAGCCTATGTGGCTCAAGTATGTCATATTTGAACTTACTCAAGTCATTAAAGCTGTGGAACCTTCTACATGAAAGTACAATTTGTCTTAGAGCCGTTTGGAGAAGCTGTTCATCTAATAGAGCTCCTAATGATGATGCTTCCTGTTTAATAGGGATTTGGGAACATGCATAGGTTACATTTAATTAACATTACCTTCTCATAGAACATATCCAGCATCCTCTTTCTCTTCTCTTCCAGACTCAGACCTCTACGCTTGGACTAGGCAACAAAAATTAAAAACAGAACAAAAATTTATTTCATATGACAAGTAATTGCTGGCAGGATGTGAATTTTACTGGCAAGCTTTTTATTAAAGTTCATAAATACTGCCCTGAATAGTTGCTGAGTGTCTCAGACCGAAAAATGCATCAAAGTGTGAGTAACAGGTACAAAAAAGAATTCACAGGATGCATGGAATTGGGAACACTGTCCAGACAAGACACAAATCAGACTTATATTATTAAGACATACATTAATCAACCAATTAGTGAATTCTTTAACATGAAAATGTTTCTGACAGTACACAATAACAAGCATACAATGTAATCAAAAGTGGTCATGTTTTACAATCAAAACATTCCTTTTCTGACATTGAAAAGTGAGTGAATAAATTTGGGGCCTTCCATGTTACACCTACACAGGCTACAGTACTTATTAATGGTTATCTGTTGCCCTAGCTTTAATAGACAGACAAGTAACTAACCAATGATTAAAGTCAACTAAAGCTAGGTTTAAGCCTTCCCTACAAGCTAGTTAGACGTAACGTAGACCTAGGCCATATGTAGCACAGTGTGACAGCAGTGCTAAATACCAACACCCAAGTAACATGCTAACGTTAGGCCTAACACACGTATATGTAACGTTAGCCTTAGGCAAATAAGTAGACCGATGTACAGTACGAGGTATAAACATGATGAAAAGAAACTAAATAATCATGACAAACCATTTTAAGGAGATGTAACTTCTTCTCGGAGTACTAGATTGATATTATTTGTTATTTATAGAAGGTAATTCGTGAATTTTTCAGATTTTGCAGAATTTTAACATAAGGCCATATATACGTTCTTTCTTGACATTGTGATTGAATTTCGCGCGACCCAGACAAACAACCCAGACCATGTATTGCGCAATCACATGTACATCCGAGCCTTGCAAGAAGGGGATTTGAGGTCCTCTATGTATCTAATTTCCTTATTTGAGCTCAAACACAGCGATTTGAAATTTAAAAAAAAAAACAGCAAAGTTTCAATTGTTCTGAGGGTTATAAGTGAGTCAATATCCGAAGGAATATTGCAGAAATAAAATATATACACAAGGATTTTGTCATACGTTCAAGTTCTAACACTACAGTAAGCCTAAATCCAATGTGGCATTGGCTAACTTAGACCTACAGTAGGCTGCCTATGACAATAACAAAATCAGAGCCTTTCAAAATCTATGAAGAATTGGTCCAGAAAGCATGAGTGTAACCCAAGAGCAGTTTAATACACCAAGGTTGGAATTATCCGAACAAAGGAGAGCACTCCAGCGATCTGTTACTACAGGTAGGTTAGAATGTAGATAGTAACATTTCAGGTCTGGGAACATGTGTTTGTGACAATATCCATTCTAGCCTTGGCCTACTATAGACTATAGTACTAGGGCTAGGCCTAAGTACGTTAGCTAGACCCACTATTACTATATATCAACATCGTTACAGTTACACTCTAACTTTGTTACTAATACTACCCCATATATTACTAGCCTATGCTAAGCCTCACCAGGCTTACTAGGTTAGGTAGCAACAAGCAGCATTAACATGACACCATAGGATAGTGATGCAGACATTCCAACTCACACGCATTTGGCGTGTGACACACGCATTTCTAGCCCTTCACACGCTCACACGCTATGTGCACTTTATCACACGCAATCCACAAACAATCTCTGAAAAACCGTGTGTGCAACCATGGAGCGAAATCCATATAAACCTAGGTCTAAAATCAGATTAGCGGCATAATTAAAATATTTTTGGTTTCGTCTAGCATCC
>KN883739.1:63031-80877 GCA_000934455.1 Apostichopus parvimensis
TTGTTATAACGAAATAATAAGATTAATTCTTAATTACGGAATAATAATTCGTTATTGCGAAATACAAATTCATATAATTAAGAACAAACCAGAACATGTTTCGTGCGGCACAGATAGGCTTGCGTAAGAAACTTGAGTATGTACTTCCCTTCTAATTATACAGCGGTAATATGGCGCTATACAGATTCATCAGACAAACGCGTGCAGTGACCGTTTCAATCCGGTGATGAATCTGGTGATAAATCTGAATCCTGGGATGAATCCTGTGATGAATCCTGGGATGAATCCTGGGATGAATCCTGGGATGAATCTGAATCCTGTGATGAATCCTGGGATGAATCCTGTGATGAATCCTTGGATGAATCCTGTGATGAATCCTGGGATGATTCCTGTGATGAATCTGAATCCTGGGATGAATCCTGTGATAGCTTCAGGTTGGTTACGATGCACTTTGCACTTGCATGCAGTAAGCTAAGCTGCATTGATAAACACAGATTATAACGAAAGCGAGCACAGAACTTCATCAAGCAAAGAATTAAGACTACTCTCATTGTAAGTTAAGTGTAAGTAAACTATGAAGCAATCGGGAACGTTTTTTCAATTTTGCTGTTTTCTTCTTCTTTCATGCCAATGAATTTGTCGAATGCTACGATAGGCCAGTCCTAATTTAGGGCTAGGCTACAAATTACAATACAGGCTATAGTAAGTTAAGCATAGGCTAGCAGTTATGCCCAGCCTAGGCCTGTGTTATATAATGATGTTGTTGACATTTATGCCTAAAGGACAATTGCATGGTCAGAGTGGCATACCTGTTCGCTCCTGCAGGTAAAGGACAATTGTTAACAACTTACTCATATTTAAAGGCTGGACTCTGGGGTACCTTACTCCTTAGGCTAGAACACACTAAACTAAGGGACAAACTAAAACGAATGACAGCGAATGACCGAATGACAATTGACTTTGTACAGGGATAATTATCATTCGCGAATGACAGCGAATGACAGCGAATGACAACGAATGACAACGAAGGACGGTGGTGAGAAGAGATAGAATGATTAACGGAGTGGAGAAAATGCGGTTATTGGTTTTCTGCGCAAAAATGATTTGAGGAAAATCGCATGTTACATGGTTGCAGGGTTTTGGTGTTATTTATGGATAGAAACCACTGGGAAAGTTTTTGTGTGAGAATGCGCTTGAGTGCTGTGCTTTTGACATTTACCTCTGTAGATTTATATAGAAAGATGCCCCCCCCTTCCCTACGCCACTGTTACAGAGTAGCTCCATAACTGGCGCAAATTTTCTCCTTCTCCAGTCCCTTTTGCGACCCCCCCCCCCTTAAAAAAAAATCTTCATAGAAATGTCCGATATAAGGACTCTTCCTGAAATTTTTAGCCGTTTCAAGATAATAGTATTGTTAGTTTCTAACAATTAATATCGGAAAAATGATGTTAAATTTACTTTTTAAAATCAGACTTACAATTTCGCTTATAAGGTGCATTTGCATCTTGTCCGTACTTTACTAGATCTGTAAGCCACGCACTTCGCGTCCACTCGGTTTGCGTGGCTTTAATATACCCACGAAGTCTGAACTGTGATACCCGGTTGAAGCAAATGTCTGTGCTGTCTTTCACTGTCATTCGTTTTAGTAACACCCATTTTTTAGTGTGTAAAACATATTGTCATTTGTTGTGTGTAACGCAATTGTCATTCGTTTTAGTAACACCCTAAACTAAGTCTGACAATAAGCTATTCAGGCCTAACTTTAGAATCCGTACCATATGAATGGGAAAGCTTACTTCGAATTGGCAGAATAACAACTGTATAATCCGGCTGAACGTGTGTGCTCGCATCAATAGAATAACAGTCAGTGAATAGGTGAGTCGCGTGAATGATTCGCTGGAATGAAAAGGGTAGGCCTAGAGTTAACCTGTCGGGTAGTCCAATGGTACGGATTCTAAATTAGTACCGCTATTCACAGACCAATTGTGTGGCCAGGTCGATAACGCGGAAACACAGAAACTGTGGAAATCGATAAACCGGAAACTAGAGGAATTTGTCAAGGGAGGGTGACAAAGTATTTTGGGCGATTCAGCCTATATACGCCAGGAAGGGGTGAGGGCTTAACGCTTTTTCACTAAATGTAGGTCCAAAATGCGGAAATCGTAGTTTACAATGGATGAGTTAGATTATTTCGTCAAGGGAGGGTAATGTAGGTCGAAAATGCAGAATTTTTTTTTTTTTACAATGGCGAAACTAGATGATTTTGTCAAGAGAAGGTGAAAAAGTGTTTTGAGTGCATTTCAGCCAATATGCTCCAGGAGGGGTGAGGAAGGGCTTAGGTTTTGTTTTACTAAATGTAGGTCGAAAATGCGGAACTGTTTTTTCACACAATGAATGGCGAAACTAGAGGATTTTGTCAAGGGAGGGTGAAAAAGTGTTTAGGCACATTTCAGCTGTAATGCGCCAAGAAGGGATGGGGATAGAAGATTTCATTTCACTAAATCCCGGTCGAAAACGCGGAAATGTTTATACAATTGCGAAATTAGAGGATTTTGTACAAGGTCGATAACGCAGAAACCGCGGAAACCGTTGATATCGAACCCGGTTGCTCGATTACCGAACTGGGTTTATCGATTTCCGTGCTTCCGCTTTATCGACCTGGCCCCAATTGTGTGCCTTCTTTTGCATTGGGTATTCAGGCTACTACCCAGTACTAGTAGTAGTACTATCATTTCTAATAAATTCTAAGAAATGTTGCTGTTAGTGTTTCTTAAGATAGTCTTAACTTAAGAACATGTAATGGAAGCTGTAAGATTGCAGTAAGATGTTTCATTTGTCTGTTCTCATTTTACATATTTGTTGTTTGCTTAGAGATGCAAAATAGTCTATAGCTTTACTGCATTCCTGATTGTGTCATCATACGTAAACAGCTTAAGGTTTATTAACAACCAGCCTCAAACATGGAAGTTATATTTGGGGAGCTACGCTGTTCAAAATACTTGTAATTACTCTTACTCTATTGATATGGAATGTTCTGAGTCATCCATCTTTAATATCAGATAGTTCAGCACTTCAGTTCTCAAATTTGTATAATTTTGGATTTACAGAGTAGCATTTGTTTGCAACTTAAGGGGCCCAGGCTGTGTTGCTCCATCTCTGAAGGCGATGTTGCCCAGGTTTATCTATAGAACATGGTCAGTCTCACAGAGGAACGTTTCTGGACTATACAAGACACGACAGATGTCACCCTTTAAGGTTGGCCTAGCTCGTGGTCTCTGCTCGTCAGAATCTGGTGAAGAGAGTCTTGATCCAACACAGAGACTTCTGAAAACAATGCTTTCCCCGACACCAAAGACTGGAAAAAAATGGATTTCTGAGGTTAGTGAGAAAGGGTTTGAGCTACAAAATGGTAGCAAGTTTAAGGTTGGAACATGTGGTGTCTTACAGTTAAAGGTACAAGTGTGTTGATAAATCAAATATGTAATTGCAAGTACCTCTCTCTCCCTAGTTCTGAAATTATGTAGGAAATTCATGGGTTTAATTCTTGGACAGTAGATCTGTTACTTTTCAACAATGTCAACACATATCCTTGGCCTGCATCATTTTTAGAGAATTTTCATTTAAAACTATGGACTGGACTTCCTACTTGAAGGTGAAAGAAAATTGTCTACCTTTGGTACTGAACAGTGCATTAGTCCATTGCATGGAAATCCTGTTTAGACTTAAGTTTATGCTAAGTACAGCAGCCTAAAGGCTATTTAATTCAGTAGGACACCAACTGTGTATTAAGTATTCTATGTATCCAGTATTGAAAACTCTGTGTTGTACACAAATAACTATAATTGCATATAGTATATTAAAATTCAAGATAGCAACTGTCCACTGTCCAATCCTCTCCTAAATCATTACTTTTTTTTCCTACTCCCAGGCAGAAGTTCAATCACTTTGTAATTACTATCGAGGGTCATCGTCCGAGCAACAGTTGAGATTTCTGAAGGACCTGGCTACAGAGGGGTCATTGGATCATGAAAGTGTAATAGATGCCGCCAAAAATCTATTGACTGCTCAGGTATGAGCAGAAGAGATCTTACGTTAAGCCTCTATTCCATTCATCTAGATACTTATAGATCTATTTTTTAACTAGATTTCATTAGAGCATTTAATTGCAGTATCTGAAAATACGTCTACTGAACATCCTGAACTTTCCAAATTTCGTCCAGAACAATTTGTGGTGTTTCTGTAACATTGTTAATTCTGAAATGACCTCTTATATTTAGTTTGAAGTATACTCCAAGATTTACCTTTGGAATCCTTTTGTGTTTCCAAAGTTCTTTTTGTAAATGGAGAGTTTTTTCTACAAAGCTTACATCACCTGTATATTCGACCATCAATTTATGCATGTAAAGGTCATCTCAAGTAGACTGTGAAGCAGGAATCACTTTAAAAAAAAGAAGATGATTATTTTGATCTTCAGGAGAAGGGAGAGGCAGCTGTCAGTCAAGCAGAGAATCGGCTCAGTCAACGTCTAACCCCAAACTACCAGGACCTGTTTACATTTATCAGTAAACTGAATGGAGGAGTCAAATTTCTTGTTGACTTAAGAGCTGATTTATTGGTAAGCACTGAATCAATCACTCACCTCTTAACTCTAGATACTCAATAGATAAGTCCATCCAAATCTGACTATGAATGTGAAATTGTTGGATCAGTTTACATGCAAATTTAAGAATGGGTAACATCGTTTCCTCTCATATGTTTTATGCCGATGGATTGAATCGAAGTAATCCGTCTAGCTTCCACGACTGTTTACAAAATTAAAAAAGATCAAAAAATTTAAAAGTGTTTTTGTCCCATGTTTAACCTCAGTGGGTAGTTTGGGAGGGATCACACAACCACTTAAAATACATCTTTTAATTGAGCAATTAAATCGATTCTTTCCGTTAATCCAGGATCATTTGTCTAATGCTCATGGGTCAGCAGACCACAACTTGAAGGCATTGAATGTGACCTTGAAGGAGATGCTCTCTCATTGGTTCTCTGCTGGCTTTCTAAATCTGGAAAGAGTCACCTGGCAGTCATCTTGTGAAATGTTAGAAAAGGTAGGCCTTCAGGAATGATTTGAAATTTCGTTCTTTCTTGAGTAACATGGATGGTATTGGTGGTAATCTGCCAAATGTTATTTTCATGATAAGCTTTGCCACAAGCAAACCTTTGAGTTTATTATCATTCCTAGTCGTGAATAAGAATGAGATTTCCATTAACATAGCTGCTTGGTCACATTTCTTTTCTAAACTAGAATACAGGATTATATTCCACATAATGTAGCAGAAGAATTAGTGCAAACTGATGCTATGAAGATTTTGGTTTTTGCTTCAAATGGTCAAGTTGAACTGTTTTTAAGGCCTATTTGCTTTAATATAACATAAATGTTGTGACTAAATGAAGACAGATATTCCTCAAGTGCATGTTGGGGTTATGCTGCAAAAGAAAAAAATGGGTGGAGGGGGAGGGGGGGGGGAACTCAGTTATTCCAAAACTTACTGGTTTGGATATTTACGAGGGACGAGCTAACCTCTCTCCCCACAACCTTTTAACCCTCTATGACCCTCTTCAACATCCTCACCTTGGCTTCCACCGATGGCCAGCGGATGGAGGATATGACATTATACCTCCTGGCCTTCACTGATCGTGTGGCGATTTGGGCAAATCGATCGAACGCCAGTCTCACGAGCGGCCCCAGGTGTAGTAGTAGCTGACCAGCTTCGTTTCTGGACACATGGTTGTCGTCCTGGGGGAGCTGTTGGTGGTGCCTCATAAGTACCTCTGCGGCAATCATGAGGACGGAGGTAAACTTCATACCTGAACGTGCTGCTACGTCCACGTCAACCAGTAGCTCTAATTTTCTCTGATTAGGGTTTCTGAAAATTTGTGACGATGATGACCCCTGTTCCGATCTCAGTTTTTCTTAAGGCTCCTGCGGGATGGATGGACACTTAAACAGAGCTTTCCAAGCGTCGTCTGGTACTCTGATGGATCGTTCTGTTTTTGCTGGGTATGCAGTCCATCTCTTTTTGTCTGCGATCGCCTCGAACCTGTCGTAGCACGAGGCGGGGTCGACTGGCATGGTGGTTCTTGGTCGGCTCGCAACCTCCCCTGTCACCATCAGTTTGGAGACCCGAAATGGTTTGTGTGGTAGGTCTGGCGACTCTTCAAAGCCCAAGTGTTTTCGGAAGATGTCCGCCGCCCGCATTGTCAGTTCTGGGAGGCAATGTTCCTCTTGCCATAGGGATGCCTCCTCCTCGAGGCTACATGCAAATATGTCCTCTAGGGGCTCGAACTCCGGGGGTTCGTCAGTTTCCTCTTCCAGTCCAGAGAGGTTTACCGAAGCCCTGCCCTGGTCGTGGCCGCTACCGCCCGGCTCCCAACTTCTGCCTCCTCTCCGGCTCTCTGTTGCTCCCAAGAGCGGTTTCAGGAGGCCTGTTAATTGGGCCAGCCATGCTGGTTCTTCCTCGTGGCGTTGTTTATGGGGCCGGTACCTCCTCTTTGCCCTTCTGTAACCATCGTCGGAGGAGTCAGATGATTGGTCTGAGGCTGGTGACCATCTCCTCCTAGTGCCTCGCCTGGGAGATCGGGACCGTGATTTGGTGCGTTCCCGTCTAGCTGGTCTGCGGGCTGTCTCTCTTCCTCTGCTGTCCCGGTCTGGGATCCCAGCAGGGGGTCGTATTGGTTCTGGCTCTCGGTCCCTGCTCCGGGACTGGCTCTGATGTGCCAGCAACCCTCCGGCCGCAGGTTCCCTGTTGTGCGTCCCGGATGGAACCCGAACTGGGCTTTCCGGTGCCTGCGGCACCTGCCTCTCCGTGGGAGTGCTCCTTTGCGACCCGGCTTGGGATGCTCTCTCCAGGCCGGCCATGCCGGACTTCTTCCTGGAATCCTAGGCAAGTTTTTCTTGGCCTGAGCCTTGCCCATTTCCTTGCCTTTACCCTTGGCCAAAATCAGCCGGGATGTGGCCAGGACCGTGGGAGGCCCTTTTTCTCTTTCTCTTTGTCTCCACCTCCTTCTCTCTCTCTTTCTCTTTCCTCAATCTCTTCCTCAGCCTTCTCTGGGTCCCTCTCCTCCACCTCTCCTTCCTCTTCCTCTCCCATCTGTACTAATTATCCCTCTACTAGGGAGCGGCTGGGGTTGGGGAGGAGGTCTAACTTGTCCTGAAGCTTCATCCTTTGTCCTGCTAGCCAGGCATCGATCTCTAGCCATTGACTGGGGGTGAACTGGATACACACCAGACACGGGTCCCTCCTGGTACACGTACGGCACTTAGGACAAAGGTCATGTTCGTCCCAAGCCCTCCCTGGATGGAACATGGAGCAATTGACACACTTCAGTTGACTCCTAGACATGACTGATAATCCCCAAGTTAAGGAATAAAACTTCGTAACAAATAATACCAAAAGATAGGAGAACAGGGGAGGGGAAATAAGCTAACACAGGAAGAGATATATAACAGTACCTTAACAACGTGCCTCGGCTAGAGGCCTGCGGCTTAAAAGGTATACAAAAATTAGGCCTAAAAGCCACCCCACATAAGGTGAGGAAAAACCAGGGATGAAACCTGGAGAGAAATACTCAAGGAAACAAGAGAGGTAATAAGGGAACAAAATAAACAATATAAACGAGGGAAAAAACAAACTATCGCATATAGCGTGTGTGTAGGAAAAAGGCGGGAAAACTAGCGTAACTAAGGTAAACAATTCGCGGAACTGCTACCCGCACTAGTGTTTGCACAGCGAATGCCGCTCCACCAAAAAGCCCTAAAAACCCCTCTAATAATTTGAAAAGGATACTTATCGGGCTGCAAACTCTTCCAAACTCAGTGGATGGGAAAAACTCTGATCCTAGGAAACCGAAAGTGGACAAAATCCGATGGAAAAAATCCGCTCAAAATAACGATCTAGACACTTTGGATAGTAGAATGAGAAGGAAGGGCGGTGACTGGAGGAGTCGGTCATAGAGGGTGCACAGTTTTTAAAGGTTGTGGGGGGCAGGTAATCATGGAACGAAGTAAATATATAGCTTTCTTAAAAGGAGCTATAAATCTTTAAACACATTTAGTTTAATGACTTATACTATGTTCTGTTAAAACTAAAGTACATAACTAACAGGAAAATCATAATGTTTGTCCAAACAATATGATTTTTGCTAACCTTGGATAATTTTCTTTTCTGACAGGTCAGTGCAATTGAGGCTGTCCACCCTATCAGAGGCTGGACTGACATCAAACACAGAGTAGGCCCATATAGGAGATGTTTTGTATTTACCCACAACAGCATGCCCAAAGAACCTGTTATGGTACTGCACTGTGCCCTTATGATGGATATACCAGAGTCAATACAGGTAAGTGTAAACATTTGATAATTTCAACACCATTACTCTTGAATCCCTGGCTGCAATATTAGTTCCTTGTTTTTTATTCCTTTCCAAAAGCAACAGAAATGTTTGTTTGTTTGGATGTACAATTCAGCTAATATACACTTGATAACCATACCGGTGCTGTGGCCGAGTGGATAAAGGCATTGGCATTTGAAGCAATGAGGCTTAGCAATCAGGAGGTTTGGATTTCGATTCCCGGCCAGGTCCTGGTAAGGTGGCTTTTTCATCCAAGAGCAATCTATGGTTTTCCCATCTGAAATGGCTTTCTAATTGAAAAGATTCCAAATTTAAGTTAAAATGTTGAATTGGAAGCCACCGGACGTGTAAGTTTTAATCTATAAGCCATTGCTTGTTTCTCCCACATTTGTGGTCGCTTAAGCGTCATAAAAATAACTGCTAGTTATTATTATTGTGTAAAAGTAAGTTGGCCTGACGTTTCGATCCTAGCAGGCTCTTCTTCAAAGGCTAAATGACAAGTAACAGTAACAGAAGGGACAAAAACACACACAGAATACAGACAGGTTAATGAGCATGGTGAACACAAAGAGATAGATGTAAGGGGATTATTATTATTACTATAACCCACCATCTGTAGCTTGTATGAACTTAGTGCATAGTGCACCTTATTGAATTCACAGCTGGTCTGTTATTGGGTACAATGCCGATACCGTTTTATCTTTCTGATCATTACATGTTCAAAATTTGTTCTTTAGTTTTCAGCTGTTGGAAGTTCTATTCCAAAAATGTAGATTTCAAACTTCCATACATGTAAGGTTTCAGGATTTCAGCCATGTGTTATTGTAATTGCTCAAGACTTAATCCTCAGCTTGTCTTGCTTAAAAATCAGGTGATATCAAACGTCAATGTCGCTTTGCTGCCTGGCAAATTACCACAGTGCACCCCACAAATGAACAGAAAGATAAATATAACAGATTTTTGAATGGACAAGAGAAAAAAATAATGTGTTGATTGTCTGGGATGCCAAACATCACTACAACATATTTTTTCATCCAAATTAACTGAATAAAATTCAAAGTTCATTTTCTTGGCCAATGAGCAAGCTATAAAATTGTCAAATTTATCTATGAATTCCTGATACTTTCCCTTCTTATGTAATATGTAGTTTGTTTTTCTTCAAGCTCCTTAGATTTCTCCCCCTGTATCTGATCAGAAATTTAAAATCACCATCCACAATAACGGTCTTAAATGATTAAATAAGCCCATTTATAAAAAGTATCTAAAAGCAGTAAAAAGCAAGAATGATAATTTGGTAGTTTTACTCAAAATGCATGTAATTTTAGTGCATATCTTCTTACTTTGATAGATCTACTCCAAGTATTTTATAGCTTTCATCTCTAAAAGTATTGTAGGTATCTCTGTTCAACTTTTAATACAACTAGTATTACTAATACATAAAGCAAGTCAGACTTACAAGTTACAACAAAACTGTCAAGTTAGCCTCCTTCCTAGCATGTAAGAGCTGGATTGTGTTGCCTGTCATAAGCCGGTGAGTCGAGTAAGGACCATTTTGGGTCAGAAGAAATACCTCAGCATCTTCTTCACAAAAGTGTGTCTCCAAATTCACTTAGGAAATTAACATTTCTTTCCCATGACAGACGATCGTCCAGTTCCAGGGTCGTCGTCTCTCAAATTTGTCCGAAACTTGGTTGGATGGTGAAGACCATTCACAAGCTAATGCAGGAATATTCTACTCAATATCATCTGCTCAGAAAGGTAACAGAGTATTACAATTTTAAGAAATATTTCCCTTTTTGCTTTTGATGATAATCATAACCTTTGTAGTCATACAGGCGAATGAGTGCGTGTATGTTTGATGTGTGTGCGTGTGTGTGTGTGTGATGTCTTGCTTGTAAACAGGATATCTCAAGAAGGGAAGCTTGGACCAATCTCATTCTCACGTAGTCGTGACACATTGAGTTCAAGATCCCTATTGTTGTTGGTGAAGGTCAAAGGTCACTTGGGGTCACCAGGGACAAATTGTGAAAACCTTGTAAACACGATAACTCAAGAAGGGAAGCTTGGACCAATCTCATATTAGGATGTAGTTGTGACACATTTAGTGCAAGAAGCTTATTGTGTTTTATAGAGGTCAAATGTCATTTGGAGTCACCAGGGGTCAAATTGTGGAAACCTTGTTTTATAAACAACTCCCACTGACCAGCCTGTCAGATAACTTGTACGTTACGTCTCATTAAATATAGGAGAAGCAGTTGGCAATTGGAAATTAGCTTAAGGGCATCCGTAGATCTGTGAATCAAGAAGTATCGACGAAATCTCCATTGACTAAAGTGTGTCGCTAACTGTATACACTGCCTGTTCACAAAGGTGTGTAATGAAATGTTATACTGTTTGTACATGGGTAATGTATTGGAGTGGACGATATCATTGTGAAGAATCGGTATGATATTTTGTTTCCGTTTTTGAAGTTTTCTGTCGTATTTCGCAATTTTCAAGATTCAGTGGCACATAAAACTTTCAGGTTTGGATGTAGTAAGTAAAGTTGGGGAAATGACCAGGCGCCGTTTACAAAGTTAACTGTTGCCTAGTTAAATGTTTTAGAGGCAAACCATATGTAAAATCTTGGGGACCAGGGGTAAGTATTGTCAGGCACCTGCTTAATGTAGGGCTTGTAGGTGTACCACATTGAGTAGAAAGAAGCCTGTTGTCTTTGGTAGAGATCAATCTGGATGCTGAATACAAGAAAAGTTTCCATCTCGGTCATCAGCTGCCAATGTGAATATTGTTTATTAGTATCTCAAGGTTATTTTTATTGTACTTCTTAGATTGAAGTATGTTGTTCATCCTGGCTATACCCTACAGCCTAGTGTGTCACATTCATATAAGATCATTCACGTATCCAATTGATAACGACCAGCATCACGATTATGAATTGATATTTTTTTTTTACTATTCTTAACCTTTTTTCCCCCTTCCCCCAATATATATCACATATCCTTTATATTTCAGCGCATAAATATTATCCATTTTGCTACTGGTTGTTGGTTATTGTTATATGAAGTTAAGTGTTTACAGCTAACATGTTATAATTAACATCTTCATGTCTCCCCTCTCCCTCTCCCTATGGTCATTAAGGTTTGCAGGGAATAGAACTTGGAAACTTCCTCATCAAGAGCGTCGTTAAAGAATTGAGGAAAGAATTTCGAAAGATGGAGGTGTTTTCCAGCTTATCGCCAATCCCTGGGTTCAGAGATTGGCTGATGTCAAGTATAAATCAAGAAATGAGAGGTGAGTTGCTGTAAAGAATTTTTTTTTCCTTCTTATAAGAATGCAGAAAACTATTGTTAAGTTTAGTTTGTTTGCTTTATTATTACTTAGCAGTTGTACAATGAGAACTTACAGTTCAAACAAGTTAAAAGAGTGAAAGAAAGAATTTTTTTTTGAAAATCCATGTAGGCTTTTGGTGAAGAAGAGTATGACTTAATTAATTACACAAAAACAAAGGAGGGGAGCAAGTCAAGTTCATTTATTGTTTTAGCGGTATAAACCCTTCATACTTTTATGAACCAGAGATGGGAGGCATAGGGGACTGGCGAAGGTGACCTTAGAGTTTTACGTCAATAAATACTCAGTGTTGTCACAAGTGATAATTTTCACAAGAAGCTCAAGTTTCGATCACATGATTGACTTATTACCTAATCCTTAAAAATGTTTTGGGAATTTTTTTTTTTTTTCCAGATCCAAGCAATAAGGAATTATTTTCAAAAGAAGAATTGCAGAGGATAAAGAAGTCCACAGATGAAGATTTGGAGGGCCTGCCTCTCATTAAGGAGATTCTCACAACCAACAGCTGGTCTCTCTCTGAAGACCTCAAAACTCTACTTAAACAGCCACTTATGAGGCTATGTGCTAGGTAAGCTAAATGTCTCTTGCTTAGGTGATCATTGTGACCAATAGCTGGTACCTCTCTAGAAACCTTTTAAGATGCTAGTTTAGCAGTCCTAATGTGGCTACGTGCCAGGTAAGTTAAGGTAGCAGATGCTACATGATTTCCCTGTTGATTTTACTGCAAACTAAGTTGTGCTAGTCAGATTATTTTTCCTGTTGTTTTGGTGATTTTCTCGACCTGTAGCTGATCCATTTTCTCCGACAGAGAGTTTGTTCATGATATCAAAAAAGAACTTGTTCGCAAGAGTTCAGCAGGAAGTAGAGCATGTTTGTTACTGCTAAGTCACGAGATGCTACCATGTTATGAAGTGGAATGCAAGACTGAATGACGTAATACCCTTGAATGGTTCTCTTCTATTTCACAGATATTTACTGACAGAAAAGAGGAGAGGCTATGCTCTCAATCCTGTTGGTGAGTTATCAAATAGAATGAAGCATAAATGCCTTGTTTCTGATGTCATAAAAACCAAAGTTTTCAAAGGAATAAATGTAACGATTACAGAAGCATTCAGTCACTGGTCTCTAACAACCATACTTCTGAAAGCAGTATAGTACGCAATCCTCACCATTATCACCAATTCATGTTAGGCAATTCTTGGTTTTTTTACTCAACATTTCTCATCGGTACTCAAAAGAATATCTAGAAAGACAATTCACTCCAATTTTTTTCCCCTTTATTTCAAATGTTTTCTTTCTTCATCTTTAAGTTCTTCATCTTTAAGTTCTTCATATATATTGAGTATTTTTACAATTTTTCCAGTCACTTTTATATTCATGTTCTCTTTCATTTGTAATATCTCTCCCTGCTGCATTTTGGATCTTATAAAATATGAAGTTTTTGATGACCGGTTTCTTCTTCTTCTTCAGCCAATTTCCATCTGAGGAACGGTGCCGTCTTATGGCGTCTGAACTGGATGGGCGATTCATCTCAAAGAGGGCTGACTGCGTCCTGTGGGATGATGGTGAACTATAAATATAACCTTGACCAAACATCGGCTAACAGTAAGACGTACATCGAGACCAAGAAGGTCATAGCTTCCTCCCAAGTCATGCTGTTAACAAAGACACAAGTCGGTGGTATGAAGTTTAGTAGCAAATTGTGACAATCTTGAATGTACTAAAAATACAGTTTTTAATATTTTTTTGTTTTAATTAAGTGTGGTGCTAATTGTTTGCCAAGTTTTTAATTGAAAAATCATGCTATGAATGAGAAGATTACCATATGAAAGAGAATTATTCTGCTTCTAATGTGGAGTACCCACCTGTTATCTTTCCCTGGTATTTTTTATTTTCCTCTTTCCTTTTGACAGGTCACATAAATTATACTTGATTATACTGATTGTCTAAAGGATTCCCTAGATATTGAAAAGTGTTCAATATCACAGGTATTAACTATCTCAGTGCCACAAAAAAAAAACTTTTAAATGTGTCATATGACGTAAGGATCA
The DNA here is from genome assembly GCA_000934455.1 of Apostichopus parvimensis. Classification (NCBI taxonomy): domain Eukaryota; kingdom Metazoa; phylum Echinodermata; class Holothuroidea; order Aspidochirotida; family Stichopodidae; genus Apostichopus; species Apostichopus parvimensis. The sequence continues at coordinate 76,831 of KN883739.1, forward strand.
CCTGTATTGCTCCCCCCTCCTCCCTGATATATGCTAGAAAGTGAAAATAATGGTTACTCTTGTTCAAACTTCAACAAGCATTGTAAGGAAGCCGAATTAAAGCAATTCTTTTGGCCCTGAGATAATTAATACTGTACCTGTGTAAGTGAACACTTCAATATCCTTTAGACAATCAGAACCTCTTAACAAATCTTTAGAAACTCAGCATAAATATGTGGGTTCAGCTCCAAGCTGTCTAAAATCAGGCCAAATTTCTTACTTTGGCAGGTATTAGGAATCTGTCATCTCTTGCAGGCTAGAAGGTGTCTCTGTCGTATATTCATAATCCATTTCACGATTATTCAGTTAAGAGTTGCAGTAGCTCCTCGGTCACTGCTGACTCTGATAACTACTTGAGATGGTCCGCACCCTTTGTTAACCTCCTTCACTAGCTATATACTTTGGGTCACTTTTGGAAGATCAGCACCCATGTAAAGGGAGATTACTGCAAAACTTTCAAGGTCATAAAAGCTGTATGATTGTCATCTACACATAGCTCTAGATGCTCTGTTGGAGATGGTTGCCTTGTGTAAAAATTTGGAGACAAATTGATGACTTTTATATGGATATTTTAATGCAAATAACACAAATATAAATCTCACTCATGGATGTGCATATCTGAAAGTAGTATCCTTTTTTTGCCAAAATTAATTATCATTTTTCCATGAAGTCCAACAGCAGTATTCTATATTATACTGTATATCTTTTTCTGTCCTTATAGAGTAGGGAATGATAGTGTAGGAAGTGCAAAGATGTTTAGCAGGGAACCAAGGTATTTCAAGCGAGACCAAACTTTGAGCCTTCGAAACTGCTACACAAAATCTGAGCAATAAAATCAGTCCATGCCAGGCCCATTTGATAATCATTGCAATGGATAGTGTTGGACTTGTCCCATTAAGGGCCCCCACCCCACCCAACCTGGTTTCCTAGGCCCAGTTGAACATTATTGCCCATCTTGCAGAGCAATTCCCTTCACAATAATTTGACTGAGTCCTGCTGCAATTCGTTTTGCCAATTTTTTTTATGTGATTTTCTTCGTAAAATTGGTTGTACATAATCAATCTGAAAAGAGGGCTTGCAGTGTCTGGTTACCTTTGTTTGTCCATTAATACCGCTCTTTTAGGGAGAATATTATTTTAATGGTCCTGGTTATCCCTTTATCCCACACAAGCAGAGGTGTTTTTTTCTTTTTTCTATTTTTTACATTTTGATTAGAAATGGTCAGGTGTGTTACTACAGATACTTCTTTGATATGTCAAACAATAGATGATAAATTTTCAGATTATATTTTACTTCTTTTATTTTTGTGGAAAAGCATTATTAAAAAATTCAAGAATTGGTAAACTCCTTTAATAGAACACATAATGAACTGGCAGATTTTTTTCAAATACAAACTGCAAAATTTCTTATTCATTGCTAAATATTTGAATTTTGGTTCAGATTCTCTGGGTTTAGAAATAATGTTTCACTTATTCTGTTTCCATTCGTCAGAGGTACAAGACAAGATGACCAAAAAGGGATGAGAGTAAAAGACCAGCAAAGTGCATCATGGGATTCTTCCTGGTGTACTGTCAAATCATAACTCCAAAAATTTTCTTCAAGTCACATAAGAATTATTGGACATTAATACCAAAAATTTTTCTAGTTTATTTTATTTTTTTTAATTATTTTAGTTATTGAAAGGTGGTATTTTAGTATTATATCCTTTTCTTCTTCTTCTCAATTCATCAGGACAGTTGTAAATGTGCAATTACGCAAATGGAGAATATATTTATGCAGCTTCAGTGTATTCCATTCTGGCTCCAAGTGTCTTTTATGCAATAGCGTGTTTTGCTGTAAAGATATTAGCAGTGTAGGGATTAGGATTCCCCTCGATCAGCCCACCCCTTCCTCCTTCCAAGAAATCATGCTTCCCCAGTGCAAACATAAATTATAGACGTAACACCATCACACCTACAGGAATGAATTCCATGTGACCCATACGTCATACCACTTTCAAGTATGACACAACAAATTTATGACACATTAATATTATAACACATTATGACACATATTATGACACATAAATATATGACACACTAATATCATAAAATATTATGACACAAAAACCTACAATTTCTTTTTTGTCATCGATAGAATGTTGGTTTCTACAGATATGCTATAAGGAAACCAGTCTGAGAATGGAATGCATTCATACTAGTAATTTGAGCCTAGCTTAATATGAAGACCTTAATAGGTTTATCACTGCAGCGTGGCTGATGGCATAGGTCTTTACCAGCGAAAGAACACAATTAATGTTGTGTATGTTTCAAATGATTCTCCTCCTTATGATGAGTGGACAGAGAAGCACGACCGCTACGCCCGGTGGTCTGGATATAACACGCCCCTTGAAACCAGTGCGATTACGTAATCGGAATAAAAGAAAATTTTAAGACGGTAGTATATAACCGACGCTGTACTTGTCGCTTGGATTCATTGCTTATTCCAGTTTCAATGTTGTTGATACTGAACACTGGTGACTAGTTTTCTCCCCCCCCCCCCCCCCCCCCCACCCCGCTGTCCTCGTTAGTGTAACAAATTCAAAAATTAAATATGTATTCACAATTTCCAAAAGAAAGGGACTCGCGAGTGTTGAATCACCAACGTGCACACCAAACTGTACTTCTTGGCTTCCTCTCTACAGCCGGCTATAAGTAGGCATGAGTGGAGATTGCTGGGACGGGAGGAACGGGGCACGGATTGTTGGAGAGGGTGACATTAATATCCTATCAGTTCATGCTTTGGCAAAATATTCTCCACTCCATTTCCACCCGGTGGCATTCAACCAATGTATTGCCCTCCCGGGTTCCATAGTGACAAATTAGCCACTCTTGCGTCTTCATGCACTTTCGTAATTTGTATTTGGTTCACATGGGTTGCAAGTTACAAAGGGCTTCGATTGTTCACTCCTAGCTATGCAATTTTCCCTACCATGAACTAGCCCACCCTGACCCTGATCTTCCCTGATCTCATCTTCTCGACAACAAAACACGTTCGTGAGGAACTCTGACCAGGGAGTTGCTATAACAACTCCATGGTCAGAGTTCCTCACGAACGTGTTTTGTTCTCGAACTGTGTACATTCTGAAGGGAAATTCCCTTGGGTGGACGCATTGCTTTCCAGAACGTTCGTTATTTAAAAAGCTGCTTCTACATCATATTACAAATAATGAATAATTATCTCGATGGATATCTTAATTACGTGACAATTTTTTAATCTTTACGTATGAAACTCAATTTAAATTAATGAACATATTGTAAATTCTGAAATAAAAGGTTGGTTGTGTCAAAACATTATCCAGATTATGCTTTCTTAACGCCTGAATTCTTTTCATTTCTGCACCGAAGTGGAAAGATGTTTACTGATCTCTATACAACACAACAGGTACAGTACCGCGGTACATGTGATTTACGCCACACTCATACTAAATAGTAGTTCGTAGTAGTCTTACCTGCTTGAAGGTAGCGGACATTAGTAGCGGACATTAGTAGCGGACAATAAGAGCAGACAACAAGGAGAAAAGCGGAGAGCGCCATCTATTATCTAGCGGACAATAAGCAACGGTGAAGGTTGCAGTGGTACTCAATAACTGTTTGTACATCAAATTTAAGACAATTCATCAAAATAATGAAATGTTTATAATTAATCATCTTTCTTATAGGAATAGCTATCAATTGCGATACGCAATAACGGGACAGAGAAAGTCCCTACTATCACTCTATTAATGTTTGATATCGGTTACATAACTTCTTTATTATGCTACAAATTCCGCTACATCGTGTACAAACTGCCGTTTAAATTAATTATCTTTAGTTATAGAAATAGTTAGGTAATGCGACACACATCACGGAATAGAACAATGTGTCCTCTATCACCCTATTCATGTTTGATATCGGTTACATAACTTCTATCTTCGCCAAAATTTCGATTGGAAAAAAATAAGAATATTTGTGATTGCGTTGAATTCCA